>JAKLNC010000347.1:0-29306 GCA_022813145.1 Barbatosphaeria neglecta | reverse complement strand
CCCCCCCCCCCCCCCCCCCCCCCCCCCCCCCCCCCCCCCCCCCCCCCCCCCCCCCCCCCCCCCCCCCCCCCCCCAAACGTACGCGGTAAGCAGCAGGCCGCTGCCGGCCTCGCTGACGGTCTCGCTGAAGGACTGCTCGTCGCGGCGCAGGCCGCCGACGAAGAAGCACATGCCCAGACACAGCAGCATGGTGGCCAGCACGGAGCCGAGGATGGCGGCCTGGATGACGGGGTACAGGCCGCGGGCGAGCAGGACCATGAACAGGACGATCTCGACGATGGAGCCGAGCGCGGTCTCGGTGAGCACGCCGAAGACGTGCGGGGTCTTGCGGGCTAGCTGGCCGCCGGCGAAGCCGATCATGTTGGCGCAGGGCACCATGGCGACGTAGGAGAGGATGAAGATGGCCAGGTGGCTGGACGGGTTGTCCGGCAGGCTGTAGCGGCAGGCCACCGCGGCCGGCACCACCGGCCACAGCAGGTTGACCAGCCGCGACACCTGGTTGCTGGACTGCAGGAACGCGATGCGGAAGAAGTGCATCGCGTGGATGCCCGACCGCCCGCTCTCGCCGTGGCCCAGCACTATCAGCCCCTTGCGCCTCGGCCCGCGGTGCACCGGCAGCGCGCGCGAGTCCGCCCCGTTCGCGCTCACGCCGCCGTCCTGCGCTCCTACTACGTGTACCCCGCCGACACCGGCCCCCGCTTCGCCGCCCGCCCCCGTCTTCTCCGGCTCCGTCGGTCCCCGGGACGAGTTCTGCCGCGATCTCTCCGACGACGCCATCTTTCGGTTCCCCGCTCCGCTCGCACCGGCCTGGTGGTTGTGGTGGTGGTGGTGGTACGGTAGTAACACCGCTTCGGGAACAAGGGGTGCGCGAGAAAGGGCGAGCAGGATAAGTACGTATATATAGCAGGGGAAACAGGGGAAAGCGCAGCCAGAGGTAACGACGCAAACGCAAACACAAGCCAGCGGAGTGAAAAACGGCGACCGCTTACTCGACAATCCTCATTGCCTCGGCACGCCCCGTCAAACGCGCGACATACGAGACGGAAGGAGAAGCAGAGGATCCCCGGCGGAGTGAGCGACGGAGAGGAGGGAAAGGAGAGAGACAAGGGAGAAGGAGAAAAATAAAAGGAAAAAAGAAGAAAAAAAAATAAGAAAAGAGGAAGAGCAGCAGTGACTGGGCCCGACACCGCCAAGAAAGGCACCGCCAAGAAGCCTCTCTTCCTCTTATGCACGAACCGAACGCACGCCGTAATCCGCAGGCACCCTACATACGGCCAGCCAGCTCAGCTCCGCTGGCGTCGCTGGCCCCTTCGCTGGGGGCCAAGACCGCCGTGACCGCCGTGGTCGCCTTGGCGTGCATTTTCCAGCGGCGGGTTGGTGCTTGGCTGCCACCTGCCTTGCTGCCCGCCCGCACCGCAGCGGGTTCGCTTTTTCGTCTCGTGGGGCCCCATCTCACTGATCCACGCTGGGGAAAGATCGGCCGGCTGGCACTGGCTGGAGGGTATTTACTCCAGAATAAACATACCTAAAGCAGCAGTTCGATAGCATCGGGCTCGAAAAAAAAAAACGCAGAATAAGGACGTAGTACCAGGGTGCTGGCGCCGGCGCTGGTGCGCGCGTCCCGAGCCGAAATTGCTATGGTTCTGCCCAGACCGAAGCACGAAGTTTCTCGGCGGCCTCTACGCATTTATTAGTCTGGTTCCACAGCACCCGGAGGAAGCCAACAGGGGGCCGCCAGCCGCTGAATGAACAGTCAGATCCGCCCCGACACGGGAACAACAGACATGACAACTGAACAAGAGAAGGCCATATGAACTGGGAGCTACTGTTTCGCAGTAGGTAGGTCTAGACTTCGATTCAATTTCACTAGCGGAAGGGCGGCGCGTTCCGTTCTTACTAGGCCGCCTGGAGCAAAGTAACCTGTAATACTCCGGACTCAGCTAGCCTCGCTGGGCGGTGGGCGGCATGAATTACGGTACCCAGCACACGGACAGGACGCCCCTGGCAAAGGATCGCCGCCGAGGATGGATGAGCACCAGCTGAATGGCTTCTTCGGGCGACCTGCACAATTTTAATCCACCAAACACAATACTGCTGGGCAATAATCTGTAGGACACGCCCTGAAAGAACGATATCCCTAGAAACAGCGGCGACTCCTTAATGCTATTACTACCTGCCACAGCTGCCACCTAATGGCTGTATCTAGCTAACGGCTTTTCCTTCATGTATGCTGTTCAAAGGAGACAGGAGATGATCTAACATGGTATTACCTAATTCAACTGCTGTTGAATGCGGAAACCATTCTTGGAGGGGAAAAAAACGCTGTCTGACACGAGGTAGATTTTGCTTATACCACCTCTACCGCCTCCGAAATCCTTACAAAGAAACGCAATCACTAACATGCGCTCCTTTCCCTAGGTACCTGTTGGTAAAGGTAGGTTAGGCAGGTTAGGTAGACGGAGATGAGGCCCCTTAGCCTGCAAAGTGGAAGCGCGTCGCCTCCAGCTCCCCTAGGCCGTCTCTAGGGGCCACGTAACGCCGCCTATAGGTGTTGGTAAAGTCCTGCAGCAGCACCCGGACCTGCCTCAGGCCGCCCGAGTCCGCGCCCTGCAGCTTCTCCCGGATCTTGGCAACGAGGCGGGTGCCCTCTGCTGCCGTCACCGTCCCCACGGGGAGCATGCCGATGGCTCGCTCAACCCACGCCGTCGTTTCCGTCGGCACGAGCTCGAACATACCCAGCAGTACGCCGCTACCATCCGCGAAGCAGTCTCGCGGAAACGTGATCATCATGCCCGCCATCACCTGCTTCACCAGCGTCTCGCCGTGGGTCAACAGGAGCTGTTTCACGATCGCTTGCATCTGTGCAGCCGCCGCGATAGGGAGACTCCCCGACCGCGCGGGGTTTTTCCCGCCGTACGTGAGGAGGTCCCGGAGGTAGTGAAGCGTCGCCGACAGGGGATCCCGCTGCTCCAAGCCCAGCGCCGATACGGCGGCCTCGAAAAGCGGCGTGAAGATGGCCGACAGGATAAGCTTATGGGGATAGTAGAGGAGGGCGTCAACAAGCAGCCGGAAGAAGTCTTCGATGACGTCGGGGAGCTCGACGGCCGGGAGGTCGCTCATGACCCGCAGGACCGACGTGGCTTGCGACTCGAAAAAGGCATAGATGGACTCCGTGATGTTCTCGCCGACGTGTTCCCGGTCTTCCGAGAACTCTCGCAAGATCGCCCCCGTCACCCAGAGGAAGCAGCCCTGCTTGGAGACAGCAAAGCCGCTGGCCAGCTTGTTGGCCATCTCGCCCAGGAGCGGGGTCATGGCCGTCCGGTACGAAATGATCATAAATCGCCAGCACCGGCAGACTCTCTCGCAAATCGGTGTGAAATCTATGAAGTTCTCCAGCACGGTCGACAGGATCGGGAACACCTCCTGCCAGTACTTGACGGCGGGGTTTTCCTCATTCGCTTGCACGTAGGGGACCACGTGTTGCACGAACAGAGTGATTAGTTGTAGGTGGTCTGCGGGAAGAGAATTCGAACAATCACGCTCGTTAGCACGTGGATAGGGAAGACGGGGAAGAGGGTTAGAAACGTACCGGCAACAGCAAATTTGCTGTCCGCGTCGGTGGCATTGTTAGCCTTCACCATCAACCGGTTCACTAGGGGGTCGCAATACAGCTTCAGGAGCTTGTATATGTCCTCTTGCTTCTGCGCCGCGACGACGCTGGCAACACCCTCCGTCACCTCCTCCTGGCTGATCTCGGGAAGTTTGTCCAGGATCTGGTCGTAGAAGGACTGCAGCTGCACGACCTGCTCGCCCAGCAGCTGCTTGCAGTCCGTACAGAAGTATTTGATCGACTGGGCCGCAGCCCGTATGATCTCCTTGGAGTCGGTCTGGAACGAGGAGACGATGTACTTGAACTGCGCCTCTAGGAATTCGGGGTGCGCAGACGTCCACTCGGTATAGCGGCCGAATACCATGATGGCGGCAAACTGCAGCTTCTCGTGACTCGGTATCTGCACGAGAAGCGGCATCAACTGGGGGAGGACGATTTCCTCGTCCTTCTCCACCATCCGGCCCATGGCGCGCATGGCGAAAAGGGGAGCCTCGAGTTCCTGCCAGTGGGGGACGGACGTGGCCGTCGCTTGGGCTCCGTACTTTTGCATCCAAAGCTGAATGGCCTCCAGAATCCTGGTCAAGCATTCCGACACGCCCATGACCTCACAAGCGTCCTTTAAGGTGTCGCCCATGTGGTGACGGAACTCGCGGAATTTCTCTTCCTGCTCGCGGTCTCCGTCAAAAAGGTCAAGCTCGTTCCCGCCCTCGGACTGGGGGTATTCTAGCTGCTTCAACAGCACGCCGACAAGTTTGCAGTAGGCGTCCACGAGCTCGAGCCGCCCTTCCGCGTATATGTCCAGGACGAGGTACTGCTTCAACTCGTACCAATAGTCGAAGGTGTACTCAATCACGTCCCGGTCCTTGTCTCGGGCAGCGCACTCAAGTAGGGCCTCCACGAGAGGCCGGAAAGGGGCGGGTTGCCGGGCCGTGGCGACAACCCAAGACACGCCGGCCTCAGCAAAGAGCTTCGTGAACGCCTTGAGGCCATCGACATCCCCCTCGTCTGCGAGCTTCGAGATTCGGGGCCGCAGCCCGATGATCCGCGGCAGAAGGATGCCGACGGCCTCGACGTTATCATCGAAATCTTTAGTCTCGCGGCAGATTAGGCCAAGACACTCCGCAGCCTGTTCTACAGACTCGTCGCTCTCGAGGGCATTAATTACAATGTCCAGAAGGCCCGAGCTGATAAAGACGTTCATAGGCACCTCGGGCATCCAAGCGGTTATGCACTCTATGAGTCGAGGGTTCTGCGCCGCAGTAGCTGCGAAGATAGAACGGTCAGGACACAAACATTACATCAGGAGGTGAGGGAGGGAAGTAGAAGGGCTTACGCGAAGACTGAGCGTAGGAGATCAGCAGCCGGACGACCTGTTCCGCATTGTCCGCCAAGAGCTCTTTCATTCTCTGAGAGAGTTCGTCTTCCTACCATATCACGTTCGAGTTAGACCTTATCCGCGATCCCGAACCGTGCGCACTCCAACCTGAAAAGGGTGATGTCTCATTGCTAAACATAGCAGGTCGATATCCACGTACTGTCAAGGCGATTTTGCGGCCCTCGCACACCTCTTCCGGCAGCACTCGTAGGAAGTCGAGGATGGCGGCATGGCTCCCGACAGTGTCGCCTAGAGAGGTCACGACCGTGTGGAGGACGTCCTTCCACTCCGTAAACTGCAGCGCGAGGATGGAGAGGCACACGCAGAGCTGGATTCTCACGGGCTTGGGGCCGGACGCGAACTTGTTCAGGAACAGCAGCAAGTTGTTGCGCAGTCCGGGCAGGTCGGCAGGCTGCACTTGCGAGACAAGATCGAAATTTATCTGGAAGGCAGACAAAGCCGTCAGCCTCCGTCACCACTATCATCGTCGCCGTCATCTTCGGGCGAGCCCCTTCCGTATTTCGCAGCACCCACCTTGCCCTTCAGGGTGGTGGCGGCAAAAAGCGTCACCTCGTCTTCGGTGGAGGTTTGGAGGAGGGTCAACGTCACGCCCCAGGCAGCTTCCTGTAACTAGGCCGTCAGTCATGTCGGTCATACAAACGGGTTACGAACGGTCGGATATGGGCGAAGGATCGGCGGCCTCGATGGCGGATGTGTACTGACCGATTTCTGAAAGGTGCTCAGGTACTCCATGGCCACCTTCTTCTTGGCCGGGTCCCCACCCCGCATCGTCACCACGGCGGCTAGCACATCCTGCGGGGAGAAGGTCTCCGGAACGCCGAGGGGAGCCATGATGGATGATGCGCGTCGAGGCGGCGAGCAGAGTGTAGGCGAGCTGCGGGCGCGACACAACTCGACGAGCTAACGCGCAATGAAGGGCGGAGGCTGAGGAGCGCGGCAGCCGTCGCGGTAGAGCGTCGCCGTCGATAGCTGTAGATAGGTTGGGAGTTTAGTTGCGGAAGACGGATGCGGTTGCTGCCACGGTGGTTGCAGCCGGTGGCCACATCAGGAAAAGCAGGCGCGGGATAAGGAAATGATGTACCAAGGCAGAAAGAGGGAGGGGTGCCGAGGGCGGTGGCGGAACGTCAACGCGAGGCGTAGTGGAATGGAATGGAAAGAAGCAGACGGTAAAACAAGTATGCGACGCCTCGGGGAGAGAAAGGAAAGGAGGGAGCCAGGCCCAAGGCGGGGCGCTTTTTGCGGCAGCAAGAAAGAGGCCGTAGGACTGTCAATACGGTTGGGGAGCAACAGTGTAGAGGTAATAGCTTTTGGCAGATGGAGGGGTCGAGATAAAAAGTTCGAGCAGGATAGGCTAGGTGGTAGTACGGTACGGCAGGTACAGAAAAACATCGCGCCGACAGAAGAATGGCACCTGGCAGCGCGCGACGCCGGGCAACGCTTGGCCTGTGCGGGGTGCCGGAGCCGGCGACGACGGGCGGCGGGCTGTCGCTGGCAGCTGCTGGAGCTCGCCGGTGGAAGGATGAATTGGCCAAAGGCTGTTCGGCACGCCAACAGCCAGCTGCTTGAAAGTCGCCCGAGCTGCAACCACAACAACCCCACTATTAGGTCATAATTCGGCAGCAGGCCCTGCGAATGAGGTAGGCCTTCAACGTTCAATCTTGGGCCTCAAGTTGGCATGTGCTTGTAGGTTGTGTCTACTTATGTATATACCTGTATGTATCTAAGTCGGCATCGCGTGTTTAGGTGAAGATATCTTCCACTGCTGGGGGGAGGTAACCCAGACGAGAAGAGAAAAAATGGTCTCGTCCGCCGCATCGTCCGCCGCATCGTCCGCATCGCCCATCCGAATGAGTCAGAAGCGCTGTGCGACCTAGAAAAACCTATCGAGAAAGAAAGAGAGATGGCCGGATGTGGCAGTGTAAGAGTTAGGTAGGCAGCAGACGGAGGCTTAGGCACCTAGCTGGCCGATCTCTTATTATGCCCAACACAGCCCTACGGCCTATCAAGTCGCCAGCCAGCCTAATACTAGCTGCTAACGGCCGGCCACTATTTGGCAAGCTGGTATTTGCAAGCTGATTCTGGTTAGTTGACACTTAGCCACTCGGTAGGGCAAGTACTCGGGTAGGTAGGTAGGTAAGGCGAGGTACTAGGATTTGGGCATTCTGATTTCTCCATCGCCGGTAATCAGTCCGTCTAGGGAGCGGTCGAGAGGGCCGACGGGGATGGCACCCGCAGGCGACTCCGAGCCGGGGAGAAACTGCTCGGTAAGGCCCAGTCCACACAGCAGGACGGCCGGAGAGGCCTCTCCCGGGCGCACGAGAGTCGCAATCTTGGACGTGTAGCGCTGGACGAAGAAGTCGTAGAAGCCCTTGCCGTGGCCACAGCGCCGTATGCGCCCGCTGCTCGGGTCCACGTCGAAAGCCACGCCCGGCATCAATACCAGGTCCAGCGTGGCCCGGTCCGAGTGCTGCACGTCAGGCCCGCCCAGAATGCGGCGGCGCTCGTGGACGGTGGCCGGTTCGATGCTCGGAATGCCCCAGCGGTCCGGCTTCAGAGACTCGTAGTCCTCGAGGTTCCGCAGCTGCACCATATCCATAACGCGCGGCGGGGTGTCGGGGATGGCCAGGGGCGATTTGTGCAGGTAGGGGACGAAGACCTGCTTCCCGGCGGCAAGGGCGTGGCGGACAATAGCATCCGTCTGCACCTCGGCCGAGGGCATGGACAAGAAGACGCTCAGCCGCTGGGCTTCCAGGTAGGGCCTGAAGGTGAGCAGGGCGCTGAAGATGAGGTTGCCTGGAGGGGCAGGCCAGTTTAGAACGTGCACGCCACATCCGGCCCGTATAGAAGCATTTCCTAAGGCCGGCTAGCTAGCCTAGGATCCAGCACGGGGTAGGCAAGCACATAATAATTAGAGCTTCTTACTCTGCTCGGCCACGCTTTCGGGGGAGAGAGCGGCCAGTCGGTTCTTCATGAGAGAACGCAGCTGCTGCTTCGCGGCGGCCAGCGACGGGCCCATGACGGCTTCTTCGTCTCTATCCTCCGCCGGCATTGGACGCTGCAGCCGAGTTGGACACCGAGTTCGATGGAGGGGATGGAGCTTTAACGCCAGACCGCCCCCCTACCTTTGATTTGGCCGAAGCTCTCTGGCCTTTTTTTGGCGACAATTAGCGCTGTGCAGATACTACCTGTAGGTACCTCCTGGGTACCATAAGCACTTCCAATAGGATAATATCCCGTATTGTCTGCATTCAGGGATACTTACTTGACCCAAACTAAGGAGTAAGCGAGTGCCAGGCCTTTTCTTTTCTACTCGGCACAGGCTGCTGCTCTGGCCGACGGAGCAGTCGTAGCGGCGTCGTATTGCAAAAAAAAAAAACGGAAGCGCGCAGATCCGCCGCTGCACGAGGGAGAGAAATGGGCAGACAAAGAAGATTATCTGATCATCTTATCAGATGAAAAGACGCATGACACGGACAGAGCGTGGACTTGTGGCTGGCGGCCGTGGACGGACTGTACGATGACACCATCAAACCGGCCATCTGCGGGCGCATCGGGCGCCATTGGCCTAGCGCCCTCCTGCGGGCGCCCCAAGACCCTGGTAACCCTGCGCTGGAGGCCCCGCTCGCCCGCTGTTCTGCCCGCTGTAGCGGGGCGCCTCCCCTCAGTAACCTTACCTAAAGGCCACCAGAGTCCTCCTTGCAGCGGTCCACGTCTGACGGACCAGGCACGTTGGCTTCCGTGTCCCGAGCCGGCCTGGCCTGAAAATCGCCTGTCCCGGCTTCCCGTAACGACTGAAGCGACTGCAACTGTAACTGCACCCGCAACAGGTACCTACGACAGCACGCAGCCGACCGTGCCGCTCTTACCAGACACCCTCCAGTGTTGGCGCTAGGGACGACGAGACCGAGGTGTGCACAAAGCAGGTAGACAGAGCAAGGCCTCTCGCTGGCCTCTCGCTGGCCCGTCGCTGGCCCGTCGCTGGCCCGGCTCGGGCTCTTTTGCCTCATCAGGGACGGTCGAGAGGGTCGCGAGGGTGAGGGTCGAGAGGGTCCACGTCTGAGGGTCGGCCCTACCCCGCTGTAGCGACCGACCCTGGAGTGCCTGGCCTGGACGGAAGCAGTAGGTGCCCCGCCGCACGCAGGCACGCCCAGCCGCCAGGTTCACTGACGAGGTTAGCGACCAGGTACGAGGAGAATACCCGAGCTGCCTGGCCGGCCATTCGCCGTCTCCCGCCTCCATCCCACCATCCATCCCATCATCCCGCGAGGGGGCTCGAGCCGTGGGAGTCACCTACCTAACCCGAACAGCAGGCAGCACTAGGCAGCGAGTAGCCGTGAGTACAGGATACCGAGGTACCTACCTGGGTGGTAGCCGCCGAGCGAGGAGGGGGCTCAGAAAGGCAGTTACCTGCTGGGGGCGCCGAGCAGCTATGCTGAGTGGTCTTACAGCAGATCGCCTCAGCACCTATACTTACCTCCCGCACGCAAACGCGGCTGCGCCTCATGACCCCCAACTGGGAACGTGCAGACCCCGAGCACCAGCAGTCCTACCCACTGCGCCGCCTGAGCCCCGGTCCCGCAAGCGATCACACCTCCCCTACCTCCGGTCCGGGCGCCTCTCCCAATGCGTATATCCCGAGCCCGCCGTCCGAGCCCGAGGCAAGCAGTTCGAGTCCCAGACCTAGACCTGGACTTCAACCTAGACCTGGACCTGGACCCGATCGTCAGCACCAACGCCCTTCCCGCTCTTCCCGCCCTTCCCATGGCATCCCGCTCGCAAGGGGGGAGGAGATCACTGCCGACGACGACGACGCCGCCCACGACGAGAGCTCCGCAACAACGCCGGCCGACAGCGACGGCGGCTCGTCGCAACCTGGCGCCATGAGCAAGTCAGCCCCCTTCCTGCGCTCCTCCCCGGGCTTCGGGAGCCCCTCATACGGGGCCGTGTCTCTAGACTCGGTCGCTCCCGAGGCTAGCGCGGGGGCCGGAACCGGGCGGTCGTCCTCTCTCGCCGATGAGGCATTTGCGCTCGACCCTGCCGCCGCGGGCCCCCGAACCTCCCCCACTGCCGCGCGGCGGCGATCGGTCGCCGATGGCAGCACGTCCAGCCGCCCGGCCGTGGGCAGGCCCTCCGCCGAGCTGGACGCCTCCACCGTCATAGGCGGCCTCGAGGGGCGCTACGCCACGACGAACGGCGTGGTGCCGGACCGCCACTTCGAGGACGGCAAGTTCGGCGGCGACGGCGAGACGGACGACGACCCGTTCGAGGCCGGGTCGGGTGCGCAGGAGGCCGAGGACGAGGACGAGAGCCCGCCCGACGACTCGCCCTACCCGCAGGTCCGCGCCTCGGTGGCCCCGACGGACAACACGACGCTCTCGATCAACACGCCGCGCATGTGGGCCCTGTCCATTCTCTTCTCGATCCTGGGGTCGTCAACCAACCTCTTCTTCTCGCTGCGCTACCCCAGCGTGGCCATCACGCCCGTCATCGCCCTGCTGCTGGTGCACCCGCTCGGCCTCGCGTGGGACTACTTCCTGAAATACCCGGACGACCCGCCGGACGAGTTCGTGGACGGCCTCCGCGCCAGCACCGCGACGACACGGTCGAGGTCGTCCGAGCGCTCGCGCTCGCGGCGCAGGGCGGGCCGGGGGGCGCGGCTGCGGCTGTGGCTGGCGCAGGGGCGGTGGAACGAGAAGGAGCACACGTGCGTGTACGTCAGCAGCAACGTCTCGTTCGGCTTCGCGTTCGCCACGGACGTGATCGTGGAGCAGACGCAGTTCTACAAGCAGGACGTGGGCCTCCTGTACCAGCTGCTGCTGACGCTGTCGACGCAGATCCTGGGGTACGCGTTTGCGGGGCTGACGCGGCGCTTCTTGGTGCGGCCCAGCGGCATGATCTGGCCGTCGACGCTGATGTCGGCGGCTATGTTCACGACGCTGCACAAGGAGGAGAACAAGCCGGCTGACGGGTGGAAGATCAGCCGCTGGCACTTCTTCTACTTGGTCTTCGTGTCGGCCTTCGCCTTCTACTTCCTGCCGGGGCTCCTGATGCCCGCGCTGAGCTACTTCAACGTCGTCACCTGGTTCGCGCCCGAGAACGTGGTGGTGTCGAACCTGTTCGGCGTCGTCTCGGGGCTGGGACTGTTCCCGCTAACCTTCGACTGGGCGCAGGTGGCCTACATCGGGTCGCCACTGCTGACGCCGTTCTGGGCGTCCATGAACGTCATCGGCGGTCTCGTCATCGTCATGTGGATCATCGCCCCCGTCGCCTACTACAGCAACTGGCTGTACTCGTCCTTCATGCCCATCCTGTCCGCCGCCGTGTTCGACAACACCGGCCAGGTGTACGACGTCAGCAAGATCCTCACCGACGATTTCCTCTTCGACCGGGAGGCGTACAGCCAGTACAGCCGCGTCTTCTTGCCCATCACCTACGTGCTGAGCTACGGGGTCCAGTTCGCAGGTCTCGCGTCGCTGCTGACGCACACGGCTTGCTGGCACGGCAGGGACATCTGGAGGCAGTGGAAGCTCTCCCTCAAGGAGGCGAGCGAGGAGTCCAAGTCGGTCTACCAGCCGGTCCCGACGGCCCCGACGGTCCCGGGGGGTGGTGCGGCGGGCCTACTGGAGCCGACCGGCGACGACAGCGGCAGCGGCAGCCCTTCCGAGACGATCAACAACAACATAAGCAGACGAGAGTCCAGTTTCGACGATCTGATGGGTCGCGAGGATGTCCACAACCGGCTCATGAAGCGGTACAAGGACGCGCCCATGACGTGGTACCTGCTCACGTTTATATCCATGACGGCAACCGGCTTCTTTGTCGTCGAATAGTGTGTCCCCCCCCCCTTTCCCCCCCTTCTTCTTTTCTTCTTTTTCTTTCCTCTCACGTGCGGACCTTCCGACCGGACTGGATTCTAATCTCCCTAGTTACCCCATCCACCTTCCGTGGTACGGGCTGCTGCTGGCGCTGGGCATCTGTAGCGTGCTGTTCATCCCCATCGGCATCATCATGGCGGTGACGAACCAGCACAGCAGCATCTATCTGATCTGCCAGCTGGTGTGCGGGACCATCTTCCCGGGGCGCCCGGTGGCCAACATGGTCTTCGTCACGTACGGCTACATCTCGTCGGCGCAGGGCATCAAGTTCGCGGCGGACCTGAAGCTGGGCCACTACATGAAGATCCCGCCGCGCATCCTCTTCAACGTGCAGATGGTGGCCACGATCGTGTCGTCGGTCACGCAGATCTCCGTGCTCAATTGGATGTTCGTCAACGTGCCCGGCATCTGCACTCCGCAGGCCATCAACGGCTTCACCTGTCCCATCGCGCGCGTGCACTTCAACGGCTCCATCCTGTGGGGGGTCGTCGGGCCCGCCGAGTTCTTCGGCCCCGACGCCACCTACCGGCCGCTGGTGTGGTGCTTCCTGATTGGCGCGGTGGCCCCCGTGCCGCTGTGGCTGTACGCGCGCGGTCGCAAGAACAGCATCGTGCGCAAGATCAACCTGCCCGTGCTGTTCGGCTCGCTCAGCTGGATCCCGCCCGCCACGGGCCTCAACTTCTCCGTGTGGGCCGTCGTCTGCTACCTGTTCAACTACCTGATCAAGAACCGCGCGACGGCCTGGTGGGCCAAGTACACCATGACCCTCAGCGCCGCGCTCGACTCCGCCCTCGCGTGCGGCATCGTCGTCGTCTTCTTCACCTTCATCTACCCCGGCTGGATGGACGGTTTCCACTGGTGGGGTACCGAGGTCTACAAGCAAGGCTGCGACTGGAACGCCTGCGCCTACCGCACCGTCCCCGAGGGCGGTCGCTTTGGGCCCGATCGTTGGTGAGCCTCGTTGCCCCTAAACCGGTAACGCAGCGACATAGATTTCTTTTCATCTTTCTACCGACAGCGCTTTCCCGGCATTTGCTTATGCAACATGAGCCAGCCAGAGGCGGGAAGAGGGCCCCCCTTTTTGCACGACGACGGGGCGGGACGGGGGCATCCGTACATATATGCTTCATATATATGTCCTTCAACGCCTAGCGATACACCTACCTAGGTACCTTTAGCTTCATCGCTAGTAGGGGAGTATCACGTACATGGCGTGGTCCATTTTTGGGAGGGAGAAGGGGTCTCGGGATATATGCGGGGAGCAGGTGTCGGAGGTGTTGGATAAGATACACAGGTGCCTACCTAGGTAGTGTGCCAACCCGGGCTTGGATGAGCACGCTATTTCTCTATTTTGCCTGCTCTGCCTGCTCCGGTTTGCCGTATATAGGTACCTCGGTAGCCTACGCTGCTGTCGGAGTTTTCGTAGTCCCGCGTAATGGCTGGTATTGCTGATTCGTGCCTCTAATAACCCCCTTATCCCTAACCTATCCTGAGCCATGTTTCCGTGGACCGTTGAGTTATCCCAGAAATACAAGTGTGCCTGTGCAAAAGAAGTACGTTTCGTGATGCCTGCCGCCTTTTACCATGGGATGTTGAAACTTCCCTCTCTCATCTTCCGTTTTCTCCTTGGCGGGGGGAGTTAGTGGCGCCAAATATTGTCGGCAACGGCGACCACCTGCGCCATCTCGGTGACGTCGTGCACACGCACAACATCGGCGCCGCCCTGCACGGCCGCGGCGACGGTGGCGGCTGTGCCCCAGACGCGGGCGGCGGGGGGGCTGCCGGGGGGCAGGGCTGGCCCGCTGGCGGCGCCGACGAAGCTCTTGCGGCTGGAGCCGACGAGCCAGGGCAGGCCTTCGAGGCCGGGCCAGGCGCGCAGCGCGTCGAGGCGGCGCAGCACCTCGAGGTTCTGGGCGCCGATCTTGGCGAAGCCCAGGCCCGGGTCCAGCACGATGCGCCAGCGCCGCACGCCGGCGGCCTCGGCGGCCGCGATGCGGTGTAGGAGCTCGCGCGCGATGCTGGGGATCAGCCCGCCCGAGGCTGCGGGGTCGTAGATGTTGCACCCGCTCATGGTGGCGGGGGTGCCACGCATGTGCATCAGGCACACGGTGACGCCCAGGCGCGCCACCGTGGGCAGCATGGCCGGGTCCATGTGGCCCGCCGACACGTCGTTGACCATGTCGGCGCCGGCTGCGACGGCGGCTTCGGCCACGGCGGCGCGGTAGGTGTCAACGCTGACGAGGACGCCGTCACTGCCATCGTGATGTCCCTTGAGCTCGGGCAGCAAGCTGCGCACGAGGCGCACGGCGGGCACGACGCGCGCGAGCTCCTCCTCGACGCTCACCTCGGGCCGGCCGGGCGCTGTGGACTGGCCGCCGATGTCGATCATAGTGGCACCGGCGGCTACGAAGCGGCGCACCGCCGCGGCTAACGCGGACAGGTGGTGGTCGTCGGCGGCGATAGCGCCGGCCGCCTCTTTCGCTTGCTGCTGCTGCTGCTGCTGCGACGGCGATGGTGACGACGTCGACGAGTAGTGCAGCCCGCCGTCCGAGAAGGAGTCGGGCGTCACGTTGAGGATAGCCATGACGTGCGTCTTGCGGTCCGGCCGGAGGGCGTGCAGCAGCGGCCGAGCCTCGTTTTGGTTAGGGGACTCAGCGGCGGACAGGGTGAGCGGCGTCAGCGTGGTCAGGGGCTCCGCGCCTGCCGAGGGCGCGAGCTCGTTGAGGTAGTCCTGGATCAGCTTCCAGGGGCGGGACGCGTCGAGGGGCTTGTCTGCGGCCAGCCTGGACAGGGGGGGGGGGATGGAGAGGATTAGGGCACGGCTTTTTTCTGGTTCTACCGGATTCGGAAAAGCTCACTGTGCCAGGGGCCGCAGGACAAACTCCCTCTCGGGGATGCCGACGTGCGGAATGGTGAGGCGGTCGGTGTTGACCTTCTCGCCGTCACCGTAGAGCAGGATGTCCAGGTCGATGTTGCGCGGGCCCTTGTCGATCAGCTTCCGCCGGCCGAGAGTCCGCTCAATGTCCTGCAGCGCGTCCAGGAGGGCGAGCGGCGCGAGATCGGTCTCGACCTGTCCCGCGTTAGAGTATATTCAATACCTCGGGCGAACAGGGGGACGAACCTCGCAGGCTCCGTTGACGAATCGGTCCTGGTCGACGACGTACATGGGCTCCGTCTCCCACAGGCTGCTGGTCCGCCGCACGCGGATGCCCCGGCTGTCCATCTCGCGGCAGGCCTTCTCGATCCAGCCGATGCGGTCGCCCATGTTGCTGCCCAGCGCGACGTATGCCGTCCGGAGCGGTTTTTTCACATCAGGAGGCACGGCGTGCCCGGCGAAGTCGGCCATTGCGCGCGACGAGGATGGCGGGAAGAGCTTGTCGAGGCGAGCTGGTAGTCGCCTGGGGCGGTGCGTGGTTATGCCTCTATTCCTGCTGCTGCTGCTTCTCCAGCCCCCGATACGGCGAATCGTGGCGGCAGCGACCGAGCCTAGTTGGCGTGTCGCGGCGGACTGGAAGCTCAGCGGCGCAGCCAGGGAGGAAAAGACGGTCATCTTCGACGGACGTCTTCTAGAAGTTACTCTGACAACGTCTGCAGGGAGCAAGGACATGAGAAAATGCCCAGCTAGGGCCAATTGGGGGCGCCATTGGCTGGCTCCAGCGGGCACATTCAGCACCTCGAGACCACTGTAAGTAGCAGCGCCTCAGGCGCTGTGGTCCTGCGTCCTGGAGGTGCTACATCCGGTACATACTCTCCTCTGCCTTGGGCAATCAAATACATCGCCAGAATGCATACTAGCCCGCCTTAAGTTGGCACTTTATATAGTCATTATCGTAAGTAGGTACTTACGGCTACCCAGCGCAACCGTTCCTTTATCTGGCACCTGTCCTGCGATTTGTGATCGCCCGATGTCCGTCCTCGATGTGCCTCGGCATACCCCAGCGCCATCCCCGCCTCTTACAGCAGTGGACTTGCGGAGTACCGAATGCGCCCAGCCGCTAACGTGCTGCGGAACCTCCTCCCGGCGCAGCGGCTCGAGGGCGGAGAACTGTCCGTCTACAGCTGACAGCCGGTTTGGGGAAGAGCCTCGGCTCAGCCGTCAGGGCGGTAGTTTTGATGGTCCTCTCCCTCTCTCCGTCTCCTCTCTCCTTACGCTTCCTCGCTCCCTCTCCCTCTTTATTCTCCCTCACCTGTCTTGCTCCCGTGCGTGTCGCTGTCTGTCTGTCGTAGCGCCTTAATATATACTACCTAATACTGCCGACCCTTTCCAATCCCACCTCCTCGTGCCTAAGCACAACCGCCGACCAACCGAGACCGAGACAGCATCGCAAAAGACAGCGCAATGGCCTCACCACGTACGTCTTGCTCGCCACCGTTCACTCCCCCCCCCTTCCTCCCCTCTCGCAGACAGAAAAGCTAACAGCATCCCCCTCTCCCCCGCGCAGAGATCATCCGCACGCCGGTCACGGACCTGTTCGGGATCAACCACCCCGTCCTGTTGGCCGGCATGAACGTGGCCGCGGGGCCCAAGCTGGCCGCGGCCGTGACCAACGCTGGCGGGCTGGGCGTCATCGGCGGCGTCAACTACACCCCGGACATGCTGCGCGACCAGATCGCCGAGCTCAAGTCCTTCCTGGTCGACAAGAAGGCCCCCTTCGGCGTCGACCTGCTGCTGCCCCAGGTCGGCGGCAGCGCCCGCAAGACAAAGTGCGTTTTTCCCCTCCCTCCCGTTCTTCGCTTCCCCCAGGACAGACCTGGCTAATCCGTCTTGCAGCCACGACTACACCAAGGGCAAGCTGAACGAGCTGATCGACGTGGTGGTTGAGTCGGGCGCGAAGCTGTTCGTGTCGGCGGTGGGGGTGCCGCCCAAGGCGGTGGTCGAGCGGCTGCACGGCGCCGGCATCCTGTACATGAACATGGTGGGCCACCCCAAGCACGTGCGGCGCTGCCTCGACCTGGGCGCCGACCTGATCTGCGCCCAGGGCGGCGAGGGCGGCGGTCACACCGGCGACGTGCCCACCACCGTGCTGATCCCCGAGGTGGTGCGCCTGTGCCGCGGCGCCGCGTCACCCTTGACGGGCCGGCCCGTGCAGGTCGTGGCCGCCGGCGGCATCCACAACGGGCAGCTGCTGGCCGCCGCGCTGGCCATGGGCGCCGGCGCCGTGTGGGTGGGCACGCGCTTCGTGCTGACGGACGAGGCTGGCGCGCCGGACGCGCACAAGGAGGCCGTGCGCACCGCCGGCTTCGACGACACCATCCGCACCGTCATCTTCACCGGGCGCCCCCTGCGCGTGCGCAAGAACCCCTACATCCTGCACTGGGAGACTGAGCGCCAGGCCGAGATCCGCGACCTCACCGCCAAGGGCACCATCCCCTACGAGGTCGACGTCGACCGCATCGCCGCCGGCGAGCTCACCGCTCCGCCCTCCGGCGTCAGCGCCGCCACCGCCCAGAAGGAGGACGTCGACATGAACGACCTCATGGACGAGTTCCGCCCCTTCCTCATGGGCAAGTGTGCCGCCGTCGTCAACGAGAAGAAGTCCGCCAAGGCCGTCGTCGACGAGTTCGTCACCGACGCCTACGCCGCCCTGCAGCAGAGCCACAAGCTGCTGGCCAAACTGTAAGCGGGAGCGGGGAAGAGTGTGTATGATGTATCCAGGCTGCTCGGATAAGAGTCTTGTATATACCTATACCTACCTGTACCTACCTGTATCCTTTGTCTACTTACCTATCGTGGGTACATACGTCGGTAAGCAGGCGGTAGTGTACTGCATACAGTGGCGTCTGCTTTTGGGCATAGGTCTCGGCGTGGCATCCGGGTCAGAATCAGCAGAATCAATTCTTACTACTTCTTCCTCACTCACAGTCTACCTGGTCTGTCTATACATATCGTGTGCCCTATAAGACATCGCTACTAGCAGCACCCACTTCCCCGAACCGTTCTCGAACAAGCCCTTCGTAAATTCATTAGCCTACGCCCCGCGATGATGCTGCCTCCAGCTTCGCCCTCGCCCTTTGCTAGTCTACCCCATAAAAACATCAAGTCTGCCATCCTTGCTCACACTCCTCCGCGTTATCGGACGCCCCTCCCCCCCCCCTCCCCCCCCCGCCCCCGGGCCCAGCGCTACCCCTCAGAGGCTCTTACCCCTGCCCTCGCCAGCCCTCCGGCCAGAGTTTCTTCCCGCAGTAGGGAAGATACGGGCAACACAGGTGAAGTACGAGCCTATAAAGAACTAAAACACAAAATGTCCTTTCGGGACCCCCCCTTCAGCTTCCCAGATAACTCCGGATGGCGCCTTGCAGCCGCGTGGCACCCTCGCCCAGCACGTTCGTCAAGTTGTCCAGGTCATCGCCGGCCGTGATGCCGAACCGCCGGATGAAGTCCTTGGCGGCCGTCTCGAGGTCGCCGTACTCCTCCGCCGTGTCGTCCTCCTCGGGCCGGCCGAAGTACGCGTTCGACGATATGGCCGTGGCGCCCTCGAAGCCCTGCAGCCTCGTCTTGGCCTCCGCCTGCGCATTGCTGTCGAAGGCGCCGCGGCCGAAGAACTCGTCCGAGGAGATGGCTCGCTGGGTGCCGAACTTGCTCCGCGCGTACTTCTCGTCGTCATCTGTCACGGCGTCGCCGTAGAATGTCAGCTACCCCTATCGGTACGAGCAGGGAGGGGATGAACTAGGGAGGAATGAAAGAACGCACCCTCCGCAGTGGCCTTGATCGGGCCGACGGATCCGAATCCGCCCGCGCTCTTCTTCGGCTGGGCAGCCGCCTTGCTGCTGCCGACCTGGCCAAAGCCCAACCGGCCGATGCCCATCCCGAGCCTCTCCATCTCCGAGGCCGACTTCTCCCGTGTGTGCGAGGCCGACCCGTATCCGGTGCGCGACGACGACGCGCTGACGGGCGTCGGGGACAGGATGGTGTTGGTCTCGGCCTTGGCCACGCCCGGTTTCTTCGCCGCCGCCGCCTCCTCGGCCTCGGGGTCGTAGCCCAGCTTCTCGATCCGCTCCGCCTCCTCCTTGGCCTTCTTCTCAGCCTCGTCGAAGTCGATCACGTCGCCGACCACCTTCTTGGCGCCGAGCTTGTGCGTCGTCTTCTTCGCTCCGAGCACGTTGGCCTTCCGGGGTCCCGTTCCGGTCTTCTTGAGGGCGGCCGAGTGAGTTATGCGGCTCGCCGACGTCTTCGTCTCGGCGGCAGCGTCGGTCTTGGCCAAGGGCGAGCTCGCACGCGCAATGTCCTTACCGCCGTTCGCGCCGGCGTTAAGGAAGGGGGAGGGCGTGCGGCCGACCACGGGCGGCGTCGCCGTTCGCGAAATTGGAGGGGTCGGCTTCTTGATAGCGGGCTTATCCCACGACGAGAAGAAGTCATCGTCGGGCTCTCCGGCAGGCGTGCTCGTGCCCTCCGTAGCATCACCGTCGGTAATCACGACTTCACCGGGATACCTAGGCAGAGACGGAACGAGGCAAGCGTCAGCAGTGTATATCCCGCCACCGGCCACAGGGGAGGAGCGCGGGCCCGGACGCACTCTAAGGCGTCCCTCGCCGCCCTCTTCTTCAGCTCCTCCTTGTACTTGACGGCCGCGCTCGACGTGTACTTCGTCTTGGGGTCTTTGCTGTTCAGGGCCGCCGAGCCGCCGTTCTGCTGGAAGAACTTCGTCGCCGACTCGTTGCCGCCCACCTTCATGATGCGCAGCTGGTCCCATTGCCATTCTAGTTGGGAAAAGGGGGGGCACGATTAGCAGAGGCCGAGGCGCATACGGCGTCGGACGGGGCGACGCAGGAACTTACGGTCAAGGTTGGTCGACCGAACAAACGAGATGTGCACGCCCAGGTTGCGGTGGTTTGCGGAGCAGTCGAGGCACAGGTAGATGCCGAGCGGGACCGATGTCCAGGTGGGATTCTTCTGACCGCAATCAAAACATATCTACCAAATGCCGTCATGCGGTCAGTCAGACCTGCGTTTTGCCCTTGCGAGTTGCCCTTGCGATTTGCCCTTATCCGTAGGGGAACCGCCTCTCCGTCTCTTGGCAGGTAACAAAGGGGGGCGTGGCACACCAGATGTGCTTACCTTGTTGGCCTGTTTGCTCTTCAACTTCTCGAAGATCTTCAGCGACTGCTGCTTCGACGCCAGGGCCGGGGCGCTCATTTTGAATTGGCAAGCAGGGACTGATCACCTTGCAAGCAGGATGGGCGACTGAAGAAGGTGGGAAAGGAAGTAAAAAAAAAAAAGTGATACGTAGAGGCGGGGGGTGAGTCGAGAAAGGACAGCGTGTGAATGGAAATGCGAAAAGGAAAGGGAAATCTTAATCTGGGTAAGTTCGTGTTGCGCCTCAGCTCACTCAGAAAGGGCCTCAGGGATGACCAGTTGGGATTCGGCCACATTTTCGCTGGTGGGGAGGGATTGCCTCTCAGTGGGTCTATACTAAGCTTCTCCTGGATTAGCTCATCTTCCCCACATACGATAGGCGCTGTAATCCGTATCTCAGTCAACTGTTAGCTGCAAACTACACCATCTCCCAAAAAGAGCTTCCTGCTTCGACGTTCACCAGCTGCATACCACCCATACGCCGAATCCACAGACTGCCAAGTCATGGGCGGACCAGGGCCACATCCACCATGAAGCCCGCATCTGTTTCTGTTGTCCTCGCTGCCGCCGCACGCCCTTTCACTCCGCCGCCGGTCTCCGCGCTGCTCCCTGCCCCTCCCTTCCTCCAGAGACGACGAAGCTACGCGAGCGGCTCTTCCGCCTCCTCGTCGCCACCCTCAGCGTCGGGCTCCAAAAGACGAGCCGTCACGCCGTTCAACGATGACGGGCATGTACCGTGGGGTGAGCTCTCGGCGGGGGAGAAGACAGGGCGGGCGGCCCAGCAGACGTTCAACTTCGGCATGGTGGTCGTCGGCGTCGTCCTAACCGTAGGTCCCCCCCGACGCCCCGTACCCGCAGTAGTCCCTGCCTCGCGGGAAGCATCGCGGAAAGCATTGAAGCTCTCCCCAGGCGCTGATCCAGCCATCGTGTGCGCCCTCTGACTCTGACGCAGGGCGGCGTCGGCTACTTCCTCTACACGGAGGTGTTCTCGCCCAGCAGCAAGGTGGCCTACTTCAACCGGGCCGTCGACCGGATCAAGAAGGACCCGCGCTGCCTAGAACTGCTCGGGGACTCCAACAAGATTACGGCGCACGGCGACGAGACCTCCAACAAGTGGAGGCGCGCGAGGCCCATCGCGTAAGTCGTCGCAACGCCCCTCTCCCCTCCCCACCTACCTAAAGGTACCCGCACCTTATGACACGGGGGTAATCTAACAGACAAATTCGTGGCGCGCAGATCCTCCAACTCGAAGGATGTCCAAGGCAACGAGCACCTCGTGATGCATTTCTACGTCGAGGGCCCCCGCGGCCGCGGCTCGGTCAACATGCACCTGGTCCGCCGTCCCGGCCAGAGCGAGTTTGAGTACAAGTACCTCTTCCTCGACGTCCGGGGCCACCATCGCATCTACCTCGAGAGTGCCGACGCTGCCACCGGGCAGGGGGGCGGGGACAAGTCCAGAAAGGGGACGTCATTGTTTGGTATCAAGTGGGCATAGTGCGTAGCTGGCAGGCCATGCGGGCGACGACTAAGGGAACATGGCAGATACCATATCAAGTTGCCTGCATACGTACAAGTAGGTAGATGTATATGTGTGTCGACGCGGAAGCAAGCATGAGTGCGAGGGTGCTGCTTCACTGTTGTCAAGGAGACAGGCCGCCGAGGTAGGTGGAAAAGGGCTTGTGAGGAACCTCTCCCTTGTCCTACCCGCACCAGTGGGGGATGGAGGTCCACCAGGCCGCAGACGGGCTTGGCGGAGTTCCTATAGCATCGTCACTGAAAATACGATGTTGTATCTACACAGCGAGGCATCAATCTGTTGATTATGCGCCGTAATAGCATACACATCACCCCGTTAGACGCAAGCACAGTAGAACTCATAGCCCACTGGTACTGTACCTCCAACACCCATATAGCAAGCGAATTCCCGGCCTGCTATTTCTCATTCGTCTACTCTTGCAGTGTAGTCGGTAGAATATTGCGCGCGCGTACTCAAGCATAAGGGCACTATACCCTTATTCTCTGGAAGAGGAGGCTTCCTCCGATCTCCCTGCCCCGTTGCCAACACCTTCTCTCCGAATACATATAAGATACATGAATGAGAAAGAGAAAATAGTAAGGAAACAGAGCCGAATCGTGCCCAATTCCAAAAGCCAGGTCCCAGGCCCAATCCCGAGCCCAAGCCCAATCCCAAGCCGAAGCTCCAATCCCAGGCCATGACCCAGCGGTACCTAATTCTGCCTATTACCTATGTTTGACCATCCGAGGTTCCTCCGAATATCCACCTACGTACAAGGTAGGTAGGTTGGGGGTGCCCACAGAAAGGCCCAGTCGACACCGATAAACTTACAGTCCACGGCATTTGGGCAGGATTCTTGCACCGGGCACATAAAGCCCAGTATCCAGCCAGGCAGCCAGCCCGCCAGTCTCGTTAGTCCCACGGGAGAGTTTAGGGGACGATTAGGCGGCCTCCTCCCCCTCCATCTTGGCGATCCACTTGTTCATCTGCGAGTACTTCTCCTCAAAGGTTCTTTCCAGCCGCTCGCAGGCCGCCCACATCGGATCCTTCTTCGCCCAGTACGTGTAGCAGTTTGTGAAGATCTGGCGCATATCCTTGACGAACTCTTCGTCGTTGGCATAGTCCTTGCGGTCCATCTTGGCCTTCATCGTGCCCAGGTCCATAGGAGTCTTGACCTTGTCGAAGTAGTCGGGGACGCCATCGTGCTCCGGATCGACGGGCTCCTTGAAGGGGCCGACAAGGCGGGTCCAAAACCCTAGAGCAATCGTTAGTTGTTGAGATGGTAAGAAAAGGGGAGATAAAATACTCCCTTAGGACAGGGTTTGAGGAGTACTACACACCTGGTCCCGAAAGCATCCTAGTCAACAGATCGGAACAGAAGTTAATCTTTTGCTCGGGGGAGAAGTTCTGGTCCACGTTGGCCATTCCAGACCGTCGCCTTCCCTGTTTCGTGGGGAAGTTAGGCAGAGACGACCTGGGTCCCTTCCTCGAGAAGCTGGCTTTCGTGAGGACGATCTTAGCGGGGGCCGCCTTCGCAGGGGCGTTGCCTGGAAGGACATCGGAGTGGCGCGGCTTCTTCGCCGCCGCTGCGGCAGCCACGGAGCCATCGTCTTCGTCCGCCTCCAGATAGTGAACGTTCTTGCGCTGTGCCGGGCTGAAAGCCGTCACCGGATGGGGAGGTGGGAGGGGGGGCAGCGCGTTGAGTGAGCTCATGGCGACGACAAGTTCGCTGAGGACCTCCTGGGGAAGCGAGCGGGCAAATTCCGCCCGCGATTCGCTCGATCGCATGTACTCGGCAGCCCAGGAGAGAAGCAGCTTGCGGATCGAGGAACCCTCGGGCGTGTCTTTCCACACCTGGACGAGAAGCGGCGTGGCCGGGATGCTCTGGGTCACGCGCCTACACTCGGCCATGGCCTCGAGCGTTCTGTCACAGAGGCCTTCAATACGCAGCTTGTGGCCGAGCTGCCAGACGCCAACCAACACATCATATGAAGGCAGGTTCTGCAAATCTTCGAAGATGTTGCCGGTGAAGAGAAAGTTCTGCGCGTAAGCGAACACCTGGACGGGGGTGTCGGGAAGTTTGACAATGTGCTCGATCACCTGAGCCTGCTCGTTCGCGGCGAAGGTTTCTCGGTAATAGGATGACTTTGCGCATAGGAAGTCCTTCTGGATGCCGAATGGTTGTTCGTCCGGGCCCACTAGGATAATAACAAAGATGGGATGCGGATCTCTATGCCACAGGAATTAGAATAGGGGGGATTGATTGAACTTCGGTGGGAACAGAAGGCGTACAACCACGAGAAGGAACCCCGGATCTCAGCCCCCGTTGTAGCCTTGACTCCGGGTTCTCCAACTGGCTCAGCAGGCTCAGCAGGCTCAGCAGGCTCAGCAGACGCGGCCAGCTCAGTAGGCGGCGGCGTTATGGCCGGCGTTGCCGCCGCTGGCCCTACGCCATCTTTTCCTACGCCGTTAACTCCCGAGGTTGCTTCCGGGCTGGACGTCGAAACGGCGCTCTCCCTCTCAGGGGGTACGGGATCAGCCATAGCCGCCACGGATTCTACGCCACAAATCAGCGAATGATTAGCGGTGCTCTTCGTCGACAAGATGGTGCATAGCACAGTAGTAATGGAAGGAGATGTAGGTGGGAAGGCGTGGGCGGGCCGACCCCAAGCAGGACATGTGCGCCGACTTCTCGGCGGCTGCTAAGCTCAGGGGTTTAGTGCGAAGCCGCCAATTCCTGATAAGAGGGAGGACCTTCGACTGCCTGTATGCCATTGCAGTAGGTCGTCTGCCATTACGGCATGAGAGAGGCAAGGGAACGATCAAATGGGGGAGCCCTTCTTACGTAATTAACCGTTGCGAGGTGCTGTATCACGAAGACTAGCAGGATGTTTCGCCTTGTCTCGTGAGAAGAGGAGACGTTAGGCGGTTTGCCGACGAGGTGAGTGAGTGGCAGGAAGTAGACACGTCGAAAAACTGCAGAGACAAATAGTCCGGATGATAGCTTAGTAGTCCCTTCTCCGACCAGACTAATAGGTCAATGCGTTAAAAAGGAAGAAGTTGCCGCCAGTGGCAGAGCCGGCAGCCAAGCTCAGCTTCAGAAGTGGGACGGAATGTTCATTTCTCTAGGTGAGTGAGGCTCGCTGCGATTGACAGTGGACGCAGCTGCTGAGAGCAGTGCAGTGAGAGGACGCGAGAACGTGTGGGGCACCTGGACTGGTGTTGATTTGACGCACACCCCATAAGGCGCACGGACACTGCGACCGTCCACATTCGGTCATTGACGATCATGATGGCAACTGGCACGTGCGCTCTAAGTAATCTCCATCGCACCTTCATCTCTCCAGCAAACGACGGAAAATGCAAAGACAAAAGCTGTAGGTAAGAGCAGGAGGTAGGTATATCTCGAAATTGACCCAGCAGTGCTAGTCACCTGCGAGCCAATACAATCTCCACAATCCTTCTAACCGGGGGTCTTGAATCTTGACGCTACCTCCAGGCAGCAGCTTCGTTTACCATGGCCGTTACATCGAAACAACGAGTCACCAACTCTTGCAGCTAAGCAGGCCGTCGCACCCCAACGGCGGTAGCCATCCCGGTACGTGCATCGAGGCCTCTGTTTGGGGCTCGCCGACCCCTCCCTCCCTTTTTACTTGCATGCTCAGATTCAACCCGACGAGGTTCATGCAGCAGGGCGGTTGCGCATTCGTCGACATGGCTGCCGTATTCCCGGTTCCTCTGCCCTCAGCCCCGGTGGACGCGCAAGCAAACCGAGCTCTGCTTCCTGATTGGCGGCCTTCCGTCCTCGTTATCCCTAATCCGGGCAAGCAATCCTCAATCAGGGGCCAGTAACAGGCTCGGCGGCACCAGCTGCAGTGCGGCAGGTGGCTCCCTCACTGGCGGCGCGGTGTCGACGTCTCAACGTCTCGACAAGTATAAATGACAGGATACCGTCGGGAAGGCTGCCGAGCCTGTTAGCTCCAGGTGACCCGAGACACGCAGGCATCCAATGCCACAAATTCTTCACACATTCACATCTTCCTCTCGTCCATCCAATGGGTTGTAACCAGTCGAGTCGCAAGAGCCCAAACCCATCGCACTATCAGTCGTACTCCGCCATCCCCCCTGCCCCCTTACCATACCAAGAGGAGGCGTCATCCTCCGTGATCTCCATGGGCAGCATGGGCCGTTCTTCCGCCTCCGGCTCGATAGCTGCTTCTCCCCTGTATCTAACGTCGCAGCACGAGCGACTCATGCTCGAGCTCCTCCCCTTCAAGGACGGGAGCCAGTTCCGCGAATGGCTCCAGAGCAGCGACATCCGCGGCGCCTGGCAGGAGCACGTCCACGACTACCTGGCGCGCAACGCCGGCGCGCCCGAGTGTGACAAGGTGCGGACGGCGCAGGCGGCCAAGGACGCCATACAGTCGCGCAAACCACGTTACCTCGTCCACTACCCGTCCAAGGAAGACTGGACGGCCGAGGACCACACCATCCGCTTCATCGTCACCGTCATCACCGACAGCATGCTCAAGGGCCTGTGGTCCGAGAGCGACTGGAAGAAGCGCAGTCTCGACATCACCAAGGCCGTCTACGAGGTGCTCAGCTACCTCAGGGCCACCGACGGGCCCGGCGATAACAACCCTCCCGGCTATGACGCGGCCATTCTGAACTGAAAGCCGTTCCTGCCTTCCTTACCGGCGTATTGCAAGGGCAGTCGCAGGCTCGGGGGCCTTTTCCTTTCGGTGGACTCGGATATTGCTAGATATTGTCCTCATTATCCAGCCGTTAGTCTTCATACGGTCTCTAGCATTATCAAAAAGGGGGGCCTCACGCAGAGTTCTTCGCCTTTGCCTCTGCCATTGCATGCTACCTTACCTATAGGTTGGCATCGATCCGGAGACGATCGCGATGGGGCAGGTCGGGATTGTGCCATGGCTGTGCAGCGATACCAGGAGGCAGCATGCGTTATTTTCTTGAAGACGCCGATGCTAGGCACATAGGGAGGTAGCTGTTAGTTAGTGCCTTACCCTCCCTCTCTTCCTCGCGTATTCCGACCAGATGGCGGCGAGGGGGAAAAAAAACCAAAGTCATTTCCTCCTCTCCATCCCTCCCTCTTCGCCCCGTTCGGGCAGCAATCAAACGCGGGCTGTACGTCCTCCATATGCATGCAGTGCAGCCCAAGTGCTCCGAGGAAGTAGCGCCGGTGGAAGACGATGACCGCAGCCAGCCGCCCCGCCGGACGAGCCCTCCGTCCCGAACATGGACATATCCCTCGAGCTCTCCACACCGGGGGCGCCCGTACACACATCCTCCGGCTCCTTTGCACATATAAATACATTCCGCACACACCTACCTTTTGTGCGTTACTGACTGCCTGTACATAGGTACAGGAAGGTAACATAGCATCTGCATACGACAAAATGCGTCAGAGCGCATCCTCGTAGCATGCACTCACCCATTGCCGCTCTGTTTTCTCTTTCCCCTTCACCCAACTGCGGACGCGGAGGTCGGGTATCTGCACCTACTGCTCGCTGTCGTGGCCGGCGAGAGAGCCGGAGTCCGCAAACGCCAACCCCACGAATGCGACGTGACGGGAGGCAGTCAGGCAGACAGACAGATAAGTGCGTCTCTCGTGTCACAGTAAGCAGCAGCAGAGCAGCAGCAAACGGAAAGGGACCCTGCTTTTGTCAGTCCGGCAGAACGCTCAGCCGGTGGAGCGGGGGTGGGGAGAGAATTGAGGAAAGAGAGTTGTCGGGTCCGAGGCTGGATAGGTAGGTATTCGGAACCTAGACGCTTCCCTCGGGAAAGGGAGCTGGGCTGGGCTGAGCTGGGCAAGATAGGTTAAGCCCGACTCCCTCTCAAAAGAGAAAAAGAAAAGTATGAATACGAGCAAATATCCGCAGCTACACGCCCTTGTGCGACGCCGGATGAGGGGAAAAAAGCAAAGAAGAGAGGGAGAGAGGGAGAAAGAGAAGGGGAAGTGGGGGGACGGGTGACACGAGGCTGCCACCGCCCTCCCTGCTGCAGAGAGCGCGACAACCTGAGTAGAGTTGTCATCCAGCGACGGGAGATAACCTACCTGTACCTACCTACGTAGGTACTTGTATGAAGCGTGCAGAGAGTTGAGCACCACCTACTATATATGACCCCAGCCTGCCCGGAGATAGCCGAAAAAACGAGAATACGCGTAGAGGTAGTAGTAGTAGCCGTCGAGGCATTGCACATATCAGGGTTCCTATTTTGGGTAGGAGGCTTCCAGCGTCCACAACAAGGCAAGACGATATCAAGGCAGAGATGGCGTCTCCTTCCGTTTTATTTACCTTTAGGTACCTACCTACCTAGTTTCACTTGTTATGTTAGCCACCTCCTCGGCGTGAGATCAGCAAGATACGCTCGCCGACAAATGCATACGGACCGTAACTACTCGCGCTACTTGTCCGTCCTCCATCCCCACGCGGATCTAAATTTGTCCAGATAGAGGATATAGTTGTCTTATTCCGCCTTCCATCCCCTAGTCTCGGTCCTCTGGCTCGCTGGCTGGCAAGCCGGTAAACCAAGCAGCCTCCTGGCTGAGGACGGTGGGGAGGAGCGGTTGGGCACTATCCTCATAAATTGTAGCCGCAGCCTCAATCAAGAACACATGGCAAGGACCAACCGCACCTCGCCTCTGTCGATATTATACACGCAATCTACCAAGTCCCGTCCATACGGCTGTACGCGTTTTTGTTTTCCCGGGAACGGATATCCATATTGCGGGCTCACGGGGGCGGGATTCATTAAGCATTGTTCTAGAACCACCTTACTGACTGCGTCGGACTACCTAAGTCCACGGTAGGTATTTCTACAAGTACACGCCTATGTTACCTGGGGAAAGGCGCACCTGCCTCTCCGCTTGTAGTTGTTTTTTTAATCTTTTATTTGCCCTCCCCCCAACCCCCTTTCCCCCCATCTAGCCCCCATCATGAGTCCTATATTTTAATGAGGATCTAGATACGTATATACGCAACCCTATATTCGGATGCATATATGGTTGGCCGAGCACAGGTAGAGCCGTGGTGCAGCCGGTACTGGCCGTAGAGGGAAGGGGGGGACAAGAGACGAAGGACATTAGACTGTGATTTACAAGAAAAATCACCTAAAGAGGGAAGTCCTAGGCCTCGGCAACAGTGGGGTGCTTTAGAGGACAACAGACATCTTGTGATTCGAGAGACATACGGTAAACATGCCACTTCCTGACGCGGCCGGAGTCTTCCCTTTCTGCTCCTTCCGAGACTCCCCTTCCCCTTCTCCTAACTGCAGCCTCCCCCGCATGCAAAGTTTAACGGTCCCAGGCCAGGTCCGCCCGCCCTTCACGGGGAGTACGAAAAAGGGGGGACGCGTCGTAGTATAGAACTGCCTACATGTATGCAATGTATCTCCATAGGCAGAATGTGACATGTCACAATAGCCTCATGCCTCATGCCTCATCCCTCAGGTCTTTCTGACGTCACGGTGGGGGTGAAAACGAAAACCTGCTGCTTTTTTGAGTTACACGTACGGGAGGGAACAATATGCGATGCATAGCGGCAAGGCAAAACCTCCCCCCTTTTGGGGGTAGGTGGAAAAGAGGCTTTAGGGTCAGCTAGTACTTGTCAGTACCAAGGCCGGCCAACAAAAAAGGGCAAGAATCAGAAAATACAGGGATAGAGATACTGAAAGAAAGAAAAGAGAAGGCGAAGAAAAAACCCCATTGGGGGGGGGGGGGGGGGGGAAGAGCAATGAACCGGGCCGCCACCCAATGCGAAAGCCCGGGTCTGCGGTCGCCCCAACCTGCGTGCCACATTTTTACCCCCCCC
>JAKLNC010000346.1:0-25585 GCA_022813145.1 Barbatosphaeria neglecta | reverse complement strand
CACCCCCACTACCCCCCCCCCTCCCCTCCCCCCCCCCCCCACCCCCTCCCCCCCCCCCCCCCCCCCCAAAAGAAAGACGTGTTGTATGCTTCTCCCCGCCACTGGACCAGAAATGCTGACGTTCCTCCCTTCCCCCAATACAGGCAAGCAGCGCAAGAACCGCCAGAAGACCCTCCGCGGAACGGCCAAGGTCAAGGGCGCGAAGGCGAAGAAGGAGAAATAAACGGCGGGCGTTCGAAAAACTTTTTTTCCCTTGCTCGGTTTCTTCGTCCTGCTTCTTTCCGGCCGGTGGTGGGGAGGATATTCGGAGGCATGACACACTACCTGGGCTTTGTTTGTGCATTATCCAAACAAAAAACGAAAACAGACATCTATCTCTCTCTCTCTTCCTCTCCCGTTCTCTATTACTACTCCCTCTCGGACGGGCCTAGAGAGAAAAAGATGCCATGTGGGAATCAGTCATTGGCGGCGTGATGGACTGGCTTTCGGTGATTCTTGCCTACAGCATAGCATACGAATAACATGGGGATTTGTGTGCATAGCTGGTGTCTGAACAGGTTACCGGGCCCGTTGTGTGTAGCGGTCCATGGCGTGACGAAGATGAGACTGTTCTTTCGTTTTGAATACAGACGCGTGCTGACGATCAATGAGCTACAGGCAATGGATTCTCCAGCCTGTTAAGTCTGCCTCCTCATCTTCCACTTCCCTAGCCAGCCCACTACCGCTATTTATGTGCTTCTCGCCCTGCCTTGTCCACGCGGATCCTTCAGGCCGCACACACGCACAAGTGCACGTCCACTACGAAGCCCTCGGGGGAGGAACGCACGGTTTCCAGCTGCTCCTGATGGCGCACCCGCAACCCGCGTCTCCTCACCTCCGCGACCTTGCTTGTTCCGCTGTTTCTTTTTCTCTTTTTCTTCGTACACCCGGCCATTCCATTCCATTCCTTTCGAGCACGCTTGCGTCCTCACAGCTACAGTGACGGGTAAGAGCGTATGAGTTCGATCCGTGACTGCGCCGCGCCGTCCTCACTCATCACTTCGTAGAGAAGAATCCCGCGGGGAAGCAGAAAAAGCAAACCAACGCGAGCGCCACCCATCTCGCCGCCGCCGCCGCCCCCCTCGTATCGAGTACGCCCGCCCCCGCATCGAGGATGGGCTCGTGCCACCCGCAGTGCGAATAACTGCCGTGGATCACACAGGTGTAGTACGTCGTCTGGACGTACTTGACCTCCGCAGTGCGCTCGAGGCTGTCCCCCGGTGCTGGCGTAGGTGCTGGTGTGATGGTCGGAGTTGGATCTGTCGACGCCTCGCTGAATCCCCCAGACCCCGCGGCGATGACATCTGTCTGGCCTGGTCCGGGGTCTTCATCATGCTGCGGGCCGAGAGTGAGTGTGATGGTAATAGTGAGGGTGCGGGACGGGATCGGCGCTGCCGGCGCAGCTCGTCCTGGGAGCGCGGGTGTAGCGGAAGGCGGCGTAGCGGTAGCGGCGACGGCAGCGGCGGCGCCGCGCTGCGCCAAAGCCTGCGCCGCCAGAATGCAACAAGCCAAGAAGAGAGCCGTCCTCCTTCTCATCTTCTTCGATATCGTCTTTTCTTACAAAGGGTGAGGTAGGCGGTTAGAGTGTCCCCGTTTATGGACGACGGGTTGGAGTTATGACGCAACTGTGCCTCGCGGGTCTCTGCTAAGTTGGTTGTAAACTCGCGCGCCTCAATCGCGAGGGTGACAGATGTCGGCAGGTCACTCTGTCCGTCCCAGCTGGCTCTCCCTATGGAGTAGCCAGTAAATACTATGACAGAGAAACCAGGTGATACCACCAGCGCCGCCACCGTCTCCGTCTCTTTCCTCCATCGGACTTCGGGCTGTAGACTGGCGTGGGGCGTGGGGCGAGGGCCAACGTCAGAGAAGGCTGGAAGACCTACCTACCACTTGTAGGCTAAGGGAGGGACCTCCCATCTCGTGGCCTGTCTTTCAGGCATGCATGCCACTGGATAAGGCCTTCCTTCTACTGAAGGGTGGCGCGCGGGCGTCACTGCTTTACATGTGGGCGCTCTCCAATGGAGGGCAGGCCTTTGGTGACAGCGATTGGTCTGGCATCTGCGGAGGATATGGCGGGGTGGACAGCTCTCCTCGCAGAGCGTCAAGACGCAAATATTCCGAGGAGGTACCTCAAGTACCTTACGTGCCCGACTCGAGAGGGGTCAAAGTTGCAGCAGCCGTATGCATATTGCCTCCCTACCTGGGTACTGCTTCTGTGACTGCTCAAAGAATGGGCACAAAAGATACGAAACATCCGTAAAATGCCTCCTGACCTTGGCTACGGTCGCTCGTCAACACCGAACCGAAATCCATGAAATGTTCGTTGTTCTTGCTTGACTGCTCAACGTACCTAGTCTAAGTAGGTACCTACCTTGGTACCTAGGTACTGGCTACTACACGCACATCTCCTACAACAGAGCGGATGATTTGCTCCTCTTCGCCCGATCACCCTTAGAATCGGCGCCTCTTGGGAGCGAGCCCCCTGGAACCCATGGCTCACGCTCTTGCTTAGTGCGCGGCGGCAGTATAGAATGGCCAGTGAAGGGTAGACTCCGTCCCCGAACCCCTTTTGGACCATGCCCAGTCATCCCGCGCTTCTGCACCAATCCCGCCCCTCTCGGCGAGCCATCGTCCTCACCAAAATCCCCGTCGATGCTGCCCTCGGCGTGGTTCCCCGCAAACTCAGGCTCTGGACTGGATGCCAGAAGGGATATGACCTGACTGCCCGGTGGTATGACAAACGGCTTGGAGGGGGGCCGATTAACCCGTCTTCTCGTTTTTGCCGGGGCTGGTGGCGGCGCCGCCTTGCCAATCGTTTGGAAGTCTCTCAGCCCGGGGCGTTCTTGCGTCGCCGACCGTTTGATGTAAACCGATTCCTTGTCATTCGCGTTGCCCTCTGCTTCGTCCAGCAGTTGCATAGCCTCGTCATATCCAAGCTGCTTACGGGCTGATAACTTAGCCGAGCTCTGCGTGTCGCGGGTCGCAGGGGCAGTATGACAAAGCTCGGACAGCGACGGAAACGAGCTTGATGATTTCGTCGAGGAAGGGAATTCGGAGTTGTGCTCAACCTTGTATCGGATAGGGGCCTGCTGTACCTGAGCGGGACGAGTTGTAAGGCCCTGAAGGCTGTCCTCGTCAGGATATTCCTCGTCAGGATGTTCCTCCTCAAGATCCTCCTCGGCAGGGTCCTCCTCGACAGGATCCTCGAGGAGGTTGCCGTTAGGGTCGTCCTCGTGAGGGTTCTCGTCGGCGCTGTCGAAGCCCTGGAAATGGTCCATGCTCACGCTGATGTTAAAATCCAGATCAGGTTGTCGACCGCTTCGAAGGCTACTAGCGACTGAGGGGGGTGCTTCAGCGCGCGAGTGGTGGGCTGCCGGCGCGCCGAAGAAAGATGTGCTTCCGCCTGCAGCGTCGGCTGACGATGCATGTACGTCCCCTCGTATATTCTGCACCGGTCTAGATGCGCTCTCCTTTACAGTCTCCGGCACGGTCTCATGCAGGTCTTGTTGGGGAGCTATGGTTGCCATGTCAGCCATCTTCCTGGCCATCTCGGCCGATTCGGCCGTCTCTTCTAGCTGACGCGAAGGGCTGTCCGAGTCTGATATAGAACCGACCGCAGTTGAAACGGCCAAATCTTGCGGACGCTGTCCATCGCTGAGCGCGAGGCTCCCAGGGAGCGAGCCCTCGATCATCATGGCGTCTGGATTCGAGATCATCTGACCTGGCTGAGTGGATCCGGATTTGGGCGTTCCGTCGTAGTTCGTTTCAGGGACGTAGCTTTCCTGCTCCCCACTGTTGCCACGTCCTCGGTCCTGAATATCCTGTGACTTGTCTGAGTCGTCTTGTTCAAGCGTCGTCGATTCAGGGTCGCGGTCGCTGGCCGAGACCTCGTTTGCAAGCTGTGCAGGCTGGACGTGCCCTGTGTCGTCGACATGAACCTGCTTCTGAGTGTCCGGGATAACCTCGATAACATTCTCTTGGCGGCTGCATCGATACACCGGCTCTGCCTCAGGGGGTTGCTGCACTATGCGCGGCTCGATGAGCTCGGCAGTCTGGATTGTCCGGTATCCTTCATCATACGCCTGATCTTCACCATTGTCTTCCTGATCGTCTGGCGCCTCAAACCGGTCGTACACACGCTCTCCGGTTTCCTCGTCATATACCTTCTCTTCTCGGTCAAATTCTCGATCACGCCGAGCAAGGAGCACTTGCAGACTCGTGCCGCCGCCGTCCACATCCACAACAACAGCCGTGACGCTCACAACCTGGGGTTGCCAATTTGTCTTCTTTGAAAGCAGCCACTGTTTCCAGGTAATCACCATGCCGGCTCTGGCATGGCCAGGAAGGAGCATCGGGAGGGCGGAAAGATCTTGGGGCAGCGATGGCAGATCGTCAAGGTCTGTGACCTGGCTCTCGTCCACGACTGTCTTCGCATGTTCATCACCGTCGTAGTCTAGACTCCCCACGGCCCCCTCGTCGAGTCTTCTCCTCTTTGAGTAGGCCGTGGCCTCATCCTCGTAGAAATCTGCGTCGTTCCGTTCTTTCCGCTTGCGCTTGCCCCCGCGATTGTTCCCTTTGTGATTCCACGTTATTTGCTGTTGGGGGTCCCATCGCTGGATGAACGGGAAGGGTGGCTCGCTGAGATCGATCCCCTCGTGGCAACATTCTACTGCACGGTAAGTGATTTTATCTCGCCAATCATCGGGGTCGTCGTCCTGTACCGATTGTTCTTGCATCGCATGCCCATCGAGGATCCTGCGGTTGATTTGGGGTCGCACATCTTTCATCAGATCGGCCCGTATCTTCTCCTCGTCAGCCTTCGTTTTGGGATTCCGCAGGCCAAGTGCGCCAAACACCATTCGCCGTCCCGCCCCGACGTCGAGTCTCATTCGGCGCTGAGCTGGGGGCGCTGCGGCCGACTCAGCGCTAGATGGCTGGTCTGTATCTCCTCCGGCAACGGCTGATCCATCCTGTTGGGATTTCTCCTTGGAAGACGTCGCAAGCCCGTCGAGCAGCGCCTGCTTCTTGGCTAACAGCTCAGCATGAAGATCTTCCGCAGCTGGAGTATTGTCGACTTCAGGCTGCGGGGCGATATCAGGTTCACCCGTTAGCGCGGCTTTTCGGGCCCGCTCAGCTATACGCCTCCGAAGATTGCGTCTCTTGGTTTTGGACAGACCGTCCCCTGGAGGGACTGTTACTGTTTGAGCACTAGAAGCTGCGTCCGTCGAGGTGAGCCTGCTGTTCGAGCTGGCTGCCGAGGTGCCGATCTCCATGGAGGTGAACGGCTCAAGAGGACGACTGGTAGGAACTCCCCCGTCTTCGGAGTCTGAGCTCGAATCGTCACTGCTGCTGTCATCGTCGCTGCTCGTACCCTCGGAGGATGTGTCTTCATCGTCCACTTTAGCATCACTGCTGTCGTCGCTGCTACTGCTATCCGCAGACGAGCTATCCCCACTGTCGGATGTCTCATCCTCGCCGTTCTCGCTCTTCTCGTTCTCCTCAAGCTCCGAATCGCCTTCGTCATCTTCATCATCGCTGCTATCGGAGCTGGTCCCACTACTACTCGTCTCATCGTCTACATCCGTGCGGGATGCCGGCGGTTGCTTTGGCGACGCGCGGCCATCGCTGTGCTCGTCGCTGTGCTCGTCGCTGTCCTCGTCGCCACCAGAACCTTCATCGGAGGTTGAGCCATCCCCTTCAGCATCGGACGTGTCAAACCCCGAGTCTGATTCTGATTCTGATGTTCCGCCCTCGTCTGAAGTCTCGTCAATCTCATCCAGCATGCCGGGAGTATACTTTGTGGTACCGAGACCCTTCGGAGTAGAATGCTTGGGCTTCTTCGCATCCCCATAATGACGAGAAGCGAGCGAAGAGGTAAGTTCGCTCTGAGGATGGGTTCTGTGCTCCTTGACAGCAGTGCGGCGAGGAGGTGAACCAGCGGGGGATCCGCGGGTGTCGGGTCGAGCGGCGCGGTGCGCTTCCTTGCGTGGCCAAGTGTTGTCCCTCTGCAGGGATACCCTGAATGCCAACATATCTTCAAGAGCGAGGGCAGAAGTGTGCCGCTGCGCAAGTTCGGTGTATGCCTTGGTCTCATCCTTGACATGCTTGAGCAATATCTTCTCGATTTGCGCGACCGTAGCTGTCGGAAATGCTGCTCTCAGGGAGGCGATCTTGTCAAGCGTGGTAAGGTCAAGTCTCGCGGTAGCTTCTGTGTGAACTCCGCTGGCCGCAACTTCTTCGGAAGTGCCGGCTCCTGGAAACTTTTGAATTACCCCGCCGTAACCTTGATATATGCTCATATCTCCATGTTCTTCCAAATCACTCTGAAGAAGCCGGAGTTCGTCAAGGTCGATTGCCTGTGTTGCGATGGAGTCCTCGTCGTCATGGTTGGCAACTTCGTCACTGTCATCGGCATCCGAGGGATTGAAATCGTCGTCTTCATCTTCATCCTCTTCTTCATCGATGTCATCGTCCACGTCCCGAAAATTCATGGCAACTCGGGATGCCGCCTGCTCCTCAACGTCGTCGGTCTGTGGATTCCCCTCCTCCTCGCCGTGTCGAGTAAGGAGGAGGGGCTCATCGTGCTCCTGCTCCCCGGTCTCCTCGTTCTCGTGCGTCAACTTTGGGCGCTTGCGTGGTGATATATAGATAGCAGGCCTATTCTGCGGCCTCTTGAGCAGAGGTCGGCCGAATGGCACGCCGTCTATCAAGTGTCTGCCATCGCTCGAGATCTGGTATCTTCCGCTCAGACGTCGCTTTTTGATGTCCTGGGTGAAGAGTGGGCGAATGCTATTGGGAAGTAAAACCCAGATCAGTAATTGCGAGGGTCGTGAGGAGGTAACTGGACCAGGAGGAACTGACACTACTTCTTCATCCTTCTCGAGAACGCTCGCCACAGGCTGGTAGTGGAGACACTCGAAGGCGACGCCTTCAGCAGATCTCAGCTCGACAACATAGTCCTCCAAGCCCCAGTCGCCACTCTCGAGAGGAATTGTCTCGTTGACCTGCTCAACGAGCCTCGATATAGTCGGATCGTCATCGAGGCCAATGGTGAAAACGACTCTAGCCTCGGGCAGACCGTGTCGTTGGACCACCAAACGGAGGCGCAGACTCTTGCCGCTCATCTTCCTTCTAGCGACGCAGCATCCGCAGCCTCCCCTCTCGAGTAGGCTGAGAAGAGCAATACCACTGTCTCGGGAAAAGTATGCGCTTCGCCACAATAGGAAAGAGTTAAAGCGTTGGCCTTAGGTGTAGAGAGAAGACGCGTCGGGGGTGAAACGTAGTCACGTCTTCAGTCTGCTAGGTAGGGGATGGCAGCTCTAAAAATTTCTAGTGGGGCATTTTTAGCTCCTATGCAAAGCTCAACAGCGGCCCCTGCCCCGCCAAATACATTCCGGGGAAACTACAGGGGTTCAGTTTGACCCTACGTTACCATGTGGAAGCCATAAATAATAGCCTCCTCCATGGTTTTCATGGTATCTCAAGTTCCAACTTTTCCCAATTCCCCGTCAATGCACGTGCTATGGCTCCACGTTTCCCATGTCATCGCTCCGTCAAATATGCATTTTTCGGCCCGTCGCCATCTCCTTACCAGCCCTTGCTCCAAAAGATATCCGGCTGCCTCACATTCAGGAGCAACATACAATGCCTGCAGGTTCAACGGTGCGGTGACCGCAACTCCCTGCCCAGGCGGCCATCAACCTTCATGTCCTCACAGATTTTCGGCTTGTACCCTCCTATCTAAACCCTTTTATTTACAGAATGGTGACCCTCGCCTTCCCAGATATACACAGCAGTTCACCCAGGAGACATAGGAGCCCCGTGGCATGTCCATCCGGCAGCCATCACCGAAGGCTGTACTCGGCACCGCTACTCTGCTTGCTGCAACACCGTGCTTATTCGGTATACTATGAGGTAAAGACCTAGCAGTCCATAGCCAGCAAGCGAGGGATGTAGCCTAGAAAGAATCGAAGACGTGGATGGGGCGTATGCGCTCGTCACTGAAGAACGTTCGCATCCAGCATGTGTCCCATCTTCTTGATCTGAAAAAGTGCGTCAGCGACATGCGATCACTCAGGTAAGAAATATGGCCGGGGTGAGATAGTGCTTACCTTCGTGCTCAGGTAGCCGTCAACCTCACGGCTGCGGAAGCCGCCATTGCCCTTCCAGGATAGCGGCACCATGGCTACGCGCTCTCTGACGACAACCTCGCGGTTCGGCCCCTCGACAGCCCGGATCTTGTCGGGGTTGTTCGTCAGCAACCGGATCTCCTTCTGGCCTAGGTCCATCAGCATCGCCGTCGCCAGCCCGTAGCTGCGAGCATCTGCCGGATGCCGCAGCATCAGGTTCGCCTCGACAGTGTCCATCCCGAGATCTTGCAGGTTGTACGCCTTCAACTTCTCGCCGAGCCCGATTCCCCTCCCCTCCTGTCGCAGATAGATGATAATCCCGCCCGCCCTGTTCCCCGGCAGGGACATTAACCTCGCAGCCTCGTCTAGTTGCTCCCCGCAGTCGCAACGCGCAGACCATACCGTCTCACCCGTATAGCATTCGCTGTGAACCCGAACGAGCGGCGGCCCGGGTTCTGACACCCGTGCCTCAAGAGATTCCTCCTTTCCTGCACCTCCCAGCATGCCGCTGTCGGTCCTGCCTGGGTAGAGCACACCCGTATATGCCCCCCGGGTCATGCGGTCTCTTTCTGTCTCCCCTGGCCGCGGGGCGTCCAGGCTCTGACTCCTGATATTCCCTCCGAAAACAATGGCCAGATGCTCCTTGTTGTCGATATTGTTCGTGTACAGGTGGAGGAACATCTGCGTCCCCTTGACGGTAGGAATCCGTGCGCGAACGATGCACTCGACTTTGGGAAGAGTCTCGAGCAGCTGGGGTTTTCTCGTGCCGCAGCCGCCTGTGGGAATGGAACTGTCGACGGGAACACCGCGGGGTTCAGAGGCGGACCCCGAGGCCGTCGGTGTCACCGTGCCGGGGGTTGACGGAGGTGTGAAGGCGGGGGAGAGCAGAGACGGTGGGGGCGGTTGTAATTGCTGGGACGAGAGGACCGAAGAGACGACGGATGTGTCGTCGTCGTCGTCATCTTCATGGTCCCGCCGGCGTTCCGGCAGTTTATCTACCGGTGCACCGAGGACGAGATCCCCGACGATTGCGCCGCCGGCCGAGTTCTCCAGCGCCCGAGTCGGCGGCGAGTAGAACGACGGCAGCGGGGCACCGGTCTGCCATCGTGTGCCCTGGGATTCTTTGTCCATTTGCGCTTCCGGGCCGGGCATTGGCGCCAATTTCAAGCCTCGCGGGCAAGGCACCTGCTAACTATGTAAGCCGGCCAGGAGGGAGGAGGTTCCTAACAACGTTCGACAATCTCGTAGCGGGGTTCGGCCGAGGGATTCCGGCCTACGCCTTTGGACGGGAGCGGGGAACGAAGGGAAAAGTTTGAAGTATAAGCAGAACGCCTCCGTGCCTGTAAGTGAACTGTGCCGCGCCAGAGAGAAAGCGGCGAGATCAGGAATCGAATAGCAAGCGTCGCGTGTGAGGCATTTGTACGGAGAATGGCAATGTGCAAGCTGAGGTGTCAATTTGGTAATGCGGTCGCGAAGACGGCATCGCGCATTAGTCATGATCCTCGCGCGGATGACAGACATCCTCCATTTTCTCCAAGGGGATTTCTGAACAGCCCTGTTCGGGTCTTTCGCCGAGGTTCTGACAGAGAAAGCCTGGGGCCAATCAGGGCCCCCGCGGGCATTGGCGGGTTTACTCAAGCGCAAGACAACCCCGTGCATAGAGACCCCAATTGATTTTCCCCGCGCGCCATGTCTCTAGCGTGCCTACGCCTCTGGACGAAGGGGACCCACGAGCCGAGCGTGAGGGACGAGAGATCATCGGCTCGATTTGTAACCAAAGTATAGGGGGTTACGGAGTAGCGCTGATGACTGCCCCTGATGGGTTTGGCATTCAACCTGGGTGGGCCCTAGCTACGTACTCCGTCTGGCTAGCGTCTTTCTAAATGGAAAAGGTTGGTTACAGCCTCGCCTGCGATACGGCGGAGAAGTGTGCTGCAGAAGCTAAGGCCATCGCATTCGTCATCTCACCCCAAGCTTCTATGTAACATCCATATAATCTGCAGTGATTTCGAACTGATCAAACTTCGGTACTTGCAAGACGTACCAAACAAGGAAGGTCGCCTCTCGCGAAGCAAAGCACTTAGGTCATGAAAAAGGGAAAATGGGTTGCTATCACCATGTACCTACTACGTACGTACCTACGTACGGTAGCTAGGTTCCATTCATGGTAGGGATTGGGCAGCACGACTTCATAAGACCATCCATCCGGATCCACCGCAACAAGAAGCCAAATCAACCTTAGGGTCCCATAGCTCAGTTGGTTAGAGCGTCGTACTAATATATTTGGAGACAAGTATATCATGTAATGCGAAGGCCGAGAGTTCGAGCCTCTCTGGGACCAAGCTTTCCTTTTTACGAATCTTTTTTTTTTGTTTATTTTTTTTTGCCTCAGCACAACTTTTCACAATTTTCAGGGGTGAAGGAGGGGCTTGTTCTTGGTCAAGAGGCGGGGTTGGGGAGCCCCTCCAAAAAAAAGTAAGCGCCATACAGTTGGCGCGCCGAAAAAAGAATGCCTCCACCTGGGATCGAACCAGGGACCTTCTCGTTACAAGCGAGATGCTCTAACCACTGAGCTATAAAGGCATTGTGATTTTGACACCAAATCCATTATATCTATCTAAGAGACTGCAGTCACGCAGCCCGTCCTTCTGCATTCTCGCTCTGCCAACACATTTGCATTCTGTTGGTGTAGCTCACCCACGTGTGCCTTTCTATAGCCGGCAAAGTCCAGAGGAATATCCAAGTTTTTGGCTCAGTTCATGCCAAGCTGTGAGCCAGCCTCTTGATAAATGGGGCGGTAATTATTAGTAATGTTTATGCCGAGCCCCCAACTCTGAGTACACCTAAGTATTTGTCTCTGATGGTTTTGCTTTCAATGCTCTTCACAGCAGAACCCCCCGAAGCTTGCAAGAAACAGTCTTTGATGTGATGTTCAAAGTGGATGTCATTGCGATGTTCTCCTGCCATATTGTAGGGACAGCGGGTAGTAGTGGCTGCCATGCCCATTATACTTTCCTATCTTAGTTACGTACGTAGGCAATACTTAGAGCCACGGCACTTCGCAGGCACATCACTTCAAGGCTGCTGCTGGGACCTGTAGATGCCAAAATGCCAATAAAATGATGAAGATGAGCATCCCAGCGAGATTTAGGGTATTTTCAGCCGAGATGCTGCCGTTAGGATCCACCCTGGAGCCTCCCTGTTAGGAAAGTCGTGACGCTTCTCCTTCGGTGGTGTTACGCGCGTTCATTGGCCGTAGATGCCAACCCTTGTGGAGGCCTACGTCTAGATATAGTAGGGAATGATACACTCCCGCAATTCTCTCTACCACCAGCCCACCGGTACTACTTTCATCTACTCGTCTAGGGGCTTGGGTCGTATCCACGTAGCTGCGTCTCTTACAGCAGCGGGCCTCCAGCATCATGCAGCTCTCTCTTCCTGGAAAATTGCCTCCCGCCCGCCTTCCTCTGCTCTTGGCCCTAACGGGCATTCGTCGCTGCTCGTGTCGTGCTGAGTAGAATCCGCGTCTGATAGGTGTGGCGCGGCGTCGAGGCCCTCCTGAGGGCGTACGTAGATGGTGTTGGTGTTTGGTGAGGTGCAGAGGAACGGAAGATGCTGGCACACAATGATTTGCTCCCTCTCTTGCAGATGGTCATGCCGTTCCGGTCAGAGCCAGACTTCGTAATTGGCTGCAAGCTCGGCTGCGTCGAGGATGCCGTGCTGCCTCAGGCGAGAGAAAAGAGGCAGAGAAAAGATGGTGCAGGTTGGGCCATTACTTCTTCTCCCCTATGCCCACTGCAGGGCTCGCCTTGACTCCCAAGTCGAGTGCCCGATACGAAAGACGTCTTCCCCATCTTCGCCTCCGGATGGGTTTCGACGACATGCCCTGGGCGCAACATGTAGCGCACCAGCGGTCGCAGCGGTCGCAGCGTTCGGCGGTGTTCACGACGGCGACGGGGCCGCAGATGCCAGAGGCGGGGGACATCCGCTGGCTTCCGCCTCGTCACGAGCTCAGGGACGACCCCGGTCTGGAGCCGGGCTGCTACAACCACCCCGTGGTCGTTCTCGCGGCCGATGCGCACTCCAAGCTGGCGTCTGTGCTTCTAGTTAGTCTCACCGCTTGTTACTTGATGCTTTCATAATCCCTACCCGAGGCCGTCCATCGCCCGGTGGGATGACTGATGGCCTGAATACCTGTGCTTACCTGCTGGGTATGATCACTGCCTAGCTCACCTCCTTCGGCGAGCAAGATCTCGAAGTGAAGCACCCCCATGCCCCAGGGGTCCGAGGCCGGTACCTGCCCATCTTCCCGTCCCGCAGCCACCCAGACAACGGCATCGTCCTGTTCATGGACGACAGCCGGACGCTCCGCAAGAAGTCGTACGTCGAAACCACGCTGCGGGTCGTCGGCATCGCCAACCTGCGGGCGTACAGGAACGACGGGGTCCGGTACGCGCTCGCTCGGACGTCGTACGACAGACTTGTGAAGTATATCGGCTTCAAGCCTCCTCTTCCGCACCACCTCCCGCCCGCTCTGCCGGAGCCTCAGCCCTCGACGCCGCTGCGTCACAGCCCCTATTACTATGGAACACCACTCACTGCCTACGACTCCGACTCCGACTCCGACTCCAACGTCTACTCCAAGTTGTATAATTACGACTCTTCCGCCGCGAGATACCAGGCCGCCGCCACTTACGCTCGCGAGAGGGCGCATCCGGTGCAGTATTGCTTCTCGTCCTTCCGGGCAGACCCCACTTACGCCCGCGAGGGGGCGTATCCGGTACATTATGACCCCCCACAAACTGACCCCCCGAGATCTGACCCCCTGCGAAGGCGGGAGGACCAGGAGATGGGTGTCTGTTCCTGGATCCTGTCGATACTCTTTGTCCTAGGGTGTGTAGCACTCTTCCCGGTGTTAGTTCTTCCTATATTGGCTTTTACTGCATTATGGCATATTATGATAGCATTATAGACCCGGGAGCGAGAGCACGAGTGAGACAAGAGGCGTGGGTAATCATCGCCCTGGGCAGCAGGCACCTCTTGCCGCCCGCGACTTCTATGTACATATGGCTTGTATGCCAAATCTGGCAATTACACTACCTACCTATTGAGGAAGGCACGCACCTCAGGTACGTGCTTGCCCAGGCTGGGGGGTAGGTGGGGCCGCATGCGTCAACCCAGATTTCAATTTAAGACTGGACACAGTTTTCTTCTTTCTTCTCTCAATCAACGAAGTCCAATTCCCATTCCTCCCGACATACCAGTGGCATCCCGTGGCCTTTACCTGGATACCTACGTAGGTACTACCTAGGTGCAAGTGGGTAGGCCGTGTGCTCAACGCCTGCAACATCATGCCTTCCCGGCCTTTCTTGCCCACCTCCCGGACGTCTCCTATTCGGACGTCTCCTATTGCTTTCCTGAGTGCTTGCCGGGGCCTACCAGGCGATGCGGGCTGTGGGCCCGTTGGGGAACAGCCTCACGCTCAGCTTGCGGAGCTCGTCGACGGCCAGGATGCCCAAGGCTAGGGGCAGGGGGATGAACCAGAACTCGATGGGGATGGAGGCGGTGCCGAAGAGCGTCTGGATGCCGGGGACCTCGGTGACGAAGATGGCGATGCCCAGGCTGATGGCGATGCTCAGGAGCAGCCACGGGTTCCGGCGCTTCTCGGTCACGGGGTCGGCCTGCACGATGCTCAGCCGGCGGTTGCGCACCGCGAGGATGTTGCCCCACTGCAGGATGACGACGGTGACGAAGTAGACGCTCTGGCCGACGGCGTTGAAGGCCGCCAGCTGGTCTGCGCCGTAGCCGTGGAAGCCGTCGGCGTAGCCCTCGAAGAGGAAGAAGAGGTCGCGGACGGGGATGCCGGCGTAGCGCCAATAGTACAGGAAGAACATGGCGTGGGAGACGCAGGTCTCCATCGTGCCGGTCAGGAGGTACGCCTGGATGTAGATGCGCAGGTTGATGAGGTGGTCGCGGCGGTGGTCGCGCGGGCGCAGCGACAGCAGGTCGAACTCTTCCTTCTCCATGATCAGCGACATGGACAGGAACAGGTCGGTGAAGACGCAGATGATGATCATCAGGAAGGAGCTGAGGGGCAGCGGCACGCCGAAGAACACGTTGAGGAGGACGGGCCAGATCTCCGAGTAGCTGCCCGCCGGCAGGAGGTAGGCTACCACCTTCTGCATGTTCTGGAAGACCAGGCGCCCCAGCCGGATGGCCTCGACGATAGAGTCGAACCTGTCGAGGAGCACAAGGTCCGCCGCCTCGATTGCCACGTCGCTGCCGCTGACCACGGCCACGCCGACGTCGGCCGCCCGCAGCGCGGGGGCGTCGTTGACCCCGTCGCCCGTCACGGCCACCACGTGGTGCCGCCCCCGGAACTCTTCTACGATGCGCAGCTTCTGTTCGGGCGTCGTCCGCGCGAACACGATCTCCTCGTACGCGCAGACCGCGTCCCAGTCGGCCGCCTCCAGCTGCGCCATCGACGTGCCCTCGAGCAGGAGGCTGTGTCCGGGACCACCGGCAGGATCGCGCGCGCGCATCGTCTCCAGAGAGTCGGGCTCTGCGCCCAGGTCTAGGTCCAGGCCCGGGCCCCGGTCCCCACCTCCGCCTGCGCCTTCACGCCGGGTGAAGATGCCAACGCTGCGCGCGATCGCCGCCGCCGTGAGGCCGTAGTCGCCCGTGACCATGAAGAAGCGGGCGCCTGCGCGGCGGCACTGGGCCACCGTGTGCGCCGCTTCGGCGCGCGGCGGATCGACGATGCCCAGGATGCCCACGATGGTGAGGTCGGCGACGGCTGTCCGTGCCACTTCATCGCCGAAGCCGTTGGTGCCCGGGCACCCGGCCGGCTGCAGGCGACGACGCTCGCACAGCACGATGACGCGCTCGGCGTTGCGCGACAGCCTGTCCTGGATGGCCTTGAACGAAGCACGGGCGGACGCGTCCAGAGGCCGCACCGAGCCAGCCTTGCCGGACCAAAAGGAGGTGCAGGCCGGAAGGAGGACATCGGGGGCGCCCTTGACGTAGACCCGGTAACACTGCGCTCCGGCTCCGTCTGCCACCTTGTTCTCCTCCGATGGCGGCAGCGGGAACATGGTCAACATCCACTTGTTCTTGGAGTTGAAGGGGATGGCGAAGGCCCGTTCGGGCTGAGACTTGGCAGCAGCAGCAGCGTCTCCTCCTTCTTCGGCCTCACCTCCCCAGGCGAAGCGCAGGACGGCGGCATCAGTGGCGTTTCCCTGGACGGAGCGCTCGCCAGCCGGCAGATGAAGCGTCGCCGGGTCAAAGGACGCATCGTTGCAGAGCAAGGCCACGTTGCGAAGCGCGCGGATACCAGCCGCCGTCGGGGCCTCGGACTGGAGAGCGCGGTGCACCTCGTCGGGAGAGCCCAGCGGGTAGTCGACAAAGGCCACCGATGCCACCTGCATCTTGTTCTCCGTCAGGGTCCCCGTCTTGTCCGAGCAGATCACATCCACGCAGCCGAGAGTCTCGACCGTGGACAGCCCCTTGGGGAGGATATTGGCGGCCCTCATGCGCCGGGCGACTAGCAGCAGCGTCAGCGCGACGGCGACGGGCATGCCTTCGGGAATGAACGCCACCACGCTGCCCATAGCGTCGTTCAGCATGGCCACGAGGCTGAGGAAGGCCGCATGGTCGCGGCGCAGCCAGCCGACCCAGGCGAAGACGATGAGGAGGACGAGGAGGATGGTGAAGCAGACGATAATGCGGACGAAGCGCCAGATCTCCTTCTGGATCAGCGGCGACCTCTCCTTGACGTTAGTGGTGGCCTGGGCGATGCGGCCCATGACGGACCGCCCGCCGGTGAGCACGACGGCGCCCACGCCGCTGCCGTTGACGACGGTGGTCCCCATGAACGCCATGTTTCTGCTCTCGAGGAAGTTCGCGTCCGTGGCGTCGACCGAGGCCTCGATCTCGTCCGGCTCTCCGGTCAGCACGGCACGGTCGAATCTCAGATCGCCCGAGTGGGAGAGCAGCCGAATGTCGGCCGGCACCCTATTCCCGACCGAGAGGTGGACGATGTCGCCGCTGACGAGCTCCGCAGCCGAGACGCGCCGGAGCTGGCCTTCGCGCCGCACGAGGGTCTCCGAGGGCAGGAGGTCGGTGATGGACTTCATCGTCCTCTGCGTCGACCAGTCCTGGAAGGCGGAGAAGCCGGCCTGCAGGAGGATGACGATGATGACCAGGATGGCCAGGGCCAGATTCGTGACCGATGGCGGGTCGCTCAGAGGCCGCCAGCAAAGGAAGAACACAATGACGCCGATCCAGAGGACCGAGCAGAAGCCGCCGAAGAGGTACAGGAGGATCTTCTTGGTGTAGTCAGTCCGGGCCCTGGGCAGGGTGTTGCGTCCGTCGCGTTGGAGCCGCGTCGCCGCCGCGCTGTCGGAGAGCCCCTGGCCGGCCTCGACGTTGAGCTGCTGGCACAGGCGGTCGGTGCTGACCTCGTGGAAGGTGAGGTTGGCGAAATAGTCCTTGTCCTCCTTCTTCTTGACGGCCTTGGCCTCGTCGATCTCGTCCTGCACTCGGTGCGACTCGGACACTTGGATGGAGAGTGTGCGGTACTCGATGGGGATGCCCGCATAGGGCGAGGCGTGGCCGCGGCCTCTAGAGCTGGTGGCGGACTCGCGGCTGGCGGAGCGACGGCGGGAGAGCGAGCGAGAGCCTCGTCGGTCCCTGGCCGCACGGCCTCTCGGCGGGTGGTGCGAGCCATGCACGGCCTCTCTGAAGGTGATCCGGTTGGCTTCCAAGTCGGGGCCCTCAACGGTGTCCGCTGCAGGCTCCTTGCCTTCGTCGTTGCCGGCCATGTCGATACTGGCAGCTGGAGAAGGACGGATAGTTGGCTGGCTGTCCCGCAGGTAGGTACTCGATGCAAGCTCGCTGATACTAAGGGGGGGGGCGGCTCGTCCGTGGCCCGTGTGTCCAAAGAGAAGACCAGACAACGAGCTTCGACGAGAAGGCCTTGCGCATATAGTAATAATTCAAGTGCTAATAGGCGTCGAAGCATAGCAGAAAATACAGAGAAGCGCCAGGCGAGACCACGGAATTTATGTCTCAATTTTGGGGTCTTGTGTTGTGAATGCACATACTACCTACCAGGTACCTATACACGCGTTCTCACTCATTCGGACATTCAGGGGGGAGGGGGCTAGCTGGCTGGCTGGCTGGTTGGCTGGCCGGCTGCTGAGCCTGGGTGGTAGTTTTACTAACAACCTGTCCCAAGCAACCAACCCCGTTGTCCCACTTACAGAGCACCAAATAATAACCGCATCTCCAGAAGTGCGACCTACGGATGCCTCCATATGGCCATCCCGACTCGCGACAAGGGTGAAGTCCAGGACCGGATTCTTGAATCTCACCCGCTACCTGGTTTAGGCGATATTTGTATGGTCATGGAAATTCCACACCGAAAAAAATGCCTCATAGACCGGGCGTTGACACCATCAACACCAGACCGCTCGCGCCAGCAGGCACGAATTTCGTTTACGTTAGATTTTCGGGAACCCACCTACGGCAGTTCGTCCTCGACGCCAGATTCGACGGCCTCCAGAATCCACGTTCGCGAGCCACTGCGTCCGAATGGCCTTGCTTCGACGAGGGAAATCCATTTTCTTTGCGCGAGTTGCCCGGACCGCGTTTACGGCGGCCGCGCCACCGCGCCGCCTCCTCCTTACTCGCGCAATTCTCCACTTACACCGTCGTAATACCAAGTTATCATCGCTAACAGCTCGACGCACCGGGCCCCTCCCTTCCCTGACCGGGCCTGCTCGTCCCTGCCCGGCCTGTTCGACTGGCTCCATCTTACAATTTCATCCAGGGCCGAGTCGAGAAGTCGGTCTGGCTCCCAATAATGCCTCACGCCTCTCCGCGCATCGTGACCGTGATCGATCTGGCTGCGCCTCATTCCCTGGGGATTCCCGGACGGCACCTAGGTAGCAACAATAGACGGGCAGTCTGCGTGCGTAAGGGGACGGCGGGAGAGGGGACGGCGGAAGAGGGGACGGCGGAAGAGGGGACGGCGGGAGAGGCAGGGAGTCGCAATTCGTAGTAGGTAATGACTACCACTCTCACACGTCGTGCGAAAAGCTGAGCTCGATCCCGACTTGCTTGCCTAGCAGGTAGTAAGTAGCCAGGGGCTTTTAAGAAGAATCCGCGGCAGCCCTCCGCCGGCTCCTTTTCTCCCTCGTGCCTACCTCCGTTTTGCTCACTCCCTCCCTTCCTCTCCACTCTCGCGACCGAGGCTCCGACCGTGCCATATCACACTCTGCGTCTTCTGCTTTCTTTATCCCTCCTTCGGGAAGAACTCGCCCATCCATGGCCCCTACAGCCGCTTCGAAGGACAGTAGCGATAACAACACGGTGACCTCGGTGTCGACACCGCTATGCGTGGCTCTGGTCGTCGTCATCGCCCTCGTGGCCTGCGTGGCGAGGCGGAGCGCGGCGCTGGCCATCATCCGAGAGAATGTGCAGCACAGGGTCTTGGTGGGCAGGCGCCGGGCCGGCCTCGGGAGCGACGCCGTCCAGTCTATTCCGATCACACGATACCATCACCAGGCTGCTGGTGTTACCGGTACAGACATCAAGAAGACGGGCCTCTCGAGGTCCTGCGCCGCCGCCGCCCTGTCTCGCCTCCTCCACATCCTCCTACTATTATCGAGCAAGCGGCGGCGGCCATCCTCGCCGCAGGGGGGAGACATTGACAACACCGCCGAACCGAGCTGCTCCATCTGCACGGAAGATCTCGTCGACGGCGTGGACGTGCGGCGGCTCCCCTGTGGCCACGTCTTCCATCCGCCGTGTATCGATCCGTGGCTGTCCGACTTCGCCGTAACCTGTCCTCTATGGCACGTATCGCCAGGGCGTGCACGCCCCCTCTCCTGCTGAGACCGGTTTCCGTGCTGACTATTATCTCTACGTGCGTGCGTACGTGTCTTAGCCGAGTGAATCTGAGCGCCATCTCGGCGGCCGACGCGCTCCTGAAACCCAGCAGCGCTATTGTTGTTTCTACGCCCCGACGCTCCTAGCATCATCTCCCTATTACCCCTCTCGCCGCTCCGTCCGATTCCTCCAGCTCCCGTCTATTTCCAATACCATAAATGCTTCGGAATGTTATGCCGTCACATGAATGCGTTGGTCTGGTCTTCTATCGTCTCTTCGTTGCGACTTGGGATGAATTTGGTCGAACCGGCACTAACTGCCATTATGAGGCTGAGACTCCTGATTCGGAAACCCCCTTTCCTTTCTCCCCCTTACACCACCTGGCTCAGAGTTGAGCTGGTGAGAGTCGCAAACTCTGGCTTTAAATTATGGCCCGAAATAAAAATTTGAATATTATGGTTATACAAAAATCTGTGTTAAGAAAGACAGCATCTCATGCACTCACTTGTCCAAACCCCTCTTGCAGTTTTTCGCCTCGTAACAGCTGTTCCGACTCAGCGCGGTTATATGTCCGCTGGCTATTTATTCCACGTACAGAGAGAGATATTGATACTAGCACGGAAACGAAAAGAGACTTGGAGACTCCAGTCGAGTTTGCCCCGTTTATTGGCTCGTCTTCCCCTCCAATCACAGGCCAAGGCCAAACCGGTTTAGGGTCGTCAGAGGCCCAAGGAGTCCCAGCAAAGCCCAATGAAGCCCAGCGAATCCCCCGGTGCCTGATCATGTACTCAAACACCCAGCGAACATAAGACGTCATCCAACCTGGTTATCCGTAGGTACCTACTACATATTACCTCGGGTACCTACCTACATACGTGTACCTAGAGACGGGACTCGCGGGTGCCTTCTTCGATTGCCACGACACCCTACTTCGACTACCACGACACGCGTCCATGGTCACCTGCCGTCTGCCCCCTCGACGGCAAGAAAGAGCAGTGCACTCCGGCGTGCGCTGAAAACGATGCCGCTTGTAGGTCTACCGCTAGTCCTGCAAGGCACTCCATAAGCTCATTAGTGCCAGGACATCGTCCACTACGGAGAGGACGACTTCGACCCCTTGGATGATATCACTTGGTATCAGGTTGAGGATCTCCTCCACGCCGGATACGATCCCCAGTTCTGCGGCTCAGTGACAGAGGGGAGGAACAGCATCAGCAATGGCACCACCGGAGACGCCCTCGCCTTTTTCGAGTCCTTTCCGCGCCTCGTTGGGAAGTTGATAGAAAGCAGGTCTATCGCCGTCAAAGATAGCTGGCCAAGACGAGTGGAGGCTTCGAGCGGCGGTGTTCACGCAAACCTGGACCACGTGCTCAGAGAATACGCTGCTAGCTGGTCCAGGGACCAAGACAGCAGGGACAGAGCCTGGAACATAGTCGTCGCCTGCCTGAGGCACAACGGCTTCGGCGACAGAGCCAAGACCGCAATCAGCCACGAGGTCCACAAGTCCTTGACGGCCTACATTCTGAGCGCAACGGCAGGGCAAGCCGACAGCTCCATGGTCATGGTCCGAGCCGACCCCTCCACGCGCCGCTACGCCGAAGAGGAGGGCAGCTCTCTGTGCAGGTTCGTACCGCAGCAGCAGCTGCCATCCAGCTCGTTTTCCCGTCAAATGTGGACGGGGTCTTTCCGACATAGCTCGGAGACAGAGCGCGATGCCACGGTCAAGCGCGCATTGCACGCCATGACCTACATGGCCTCCGTCGGTGACGCCGAAGCTCTCCGTCCCTTGCCGGCCAGCAGCAGCAGCGGCAGCGCCTCCTCCCGGTCCTGCTACCTCCTTCCCCTGGGCGAGACCGTCGTGCTCTGGAAGGCCATCGGCCCAGAGGGCATTGTCGTCTTCCGATCGCCGACGTGGGATTACGATGGCAACAGAGCCGGAGATACGAGCATCGACCTACTGAACGACGTCGGCGATTCTATCCTCTGTGTCTCCCTCCGCCAGGACCAAGACGCGATAGTCTTCAACAGCCGCCGGGCCAACGACTCGTGGGGTCCGGAAGAGCGGCGGAGCCTCAGGGAGACCTTCGTGAGCCCCAACTTCGAAATCGCCATCTACGATCACGGCGACAGGTTCCAGGTCCTCTTCAGCTTCGACACCGTGCATTACTATACGAAGAGGGACGGTTTCAGGGGCGTCATCACCCGGGTCGGCTACAGGACCAGTGCAGGGCAGGACTGGTCGCCGTTGTCGGAGTGTTTAGTCGTGTCCACTTACAACAGTATGGCGGAGCTAGTCTTACAGAACAGGAGTCACACCTCTTTCGAGGCCCCTTCCCCCAAGGGACAAGATTCGGGAATCGGGTAAGTCATCTATCTACACAGGGACCTACCTACCTACCAACCTGGGTGACTCCCTCGGCCAGTGTCGAACTCCACCGACTCACCTTACCCTCGCAGACGCCAGACACAGAATCCTACGGACGACTTTCCTGCCATCCGCCACGGCCTCGGGCTGATAGCGCAACCGGGGCGGAAGAGGAAAGATAGGCTGGGTGAGCAGACGCTGTTTTTGTACCCCGCGATAGCTGAGCTTCCCGCTGTGCTGACGTTCTCTTCTTTCTTCCTTTTTCCTTTTTCTTCTTCTCCAGGTTTTGAATACACGGAATACGGCTACCTGGGCGACGCCGTCATGCTCACCCTCATGGACGGGAGCGTGGTCCCGGCCAGAGACCACCTGTTCAAGCTGGAGACGGGCCTCCATGTGACCTACGGCGAAATCGGCATTCTCGCGGGCGATTTCTACGGCGCCCCCAGCCCCATCAGCGACGGGTTTGGCCGAGAGGACCAGCGTAGCCGGTTCCTCGACGCGTACAACACCCTCGCCGCCCCCAGCGAAACCCAGCCAGCCGAGGCCAGAGACATACTGCGCGTGTTGCAGAAGGAAGTCGACGCTCTGAACGCGGCTCTCCGCAGCCACGAGGCCCCTTCTCGGGCCTATGCAGAACTCCCGGACGAGAGAGTGAGGCTCGCTCGGATTACCTCGCGGCGGGAGGGGCTGGGATGGCTCGATCTCGCGAGTAACAACTGGGACCATTTCGGCGAAGATGCGGCAACTGCCTACAACGTGGGCCACGGGCTGGCTCTCGACGAGGCTGTCAACGGCAATTTGGGCTACGCCTACGCCCTCAACGCATTCGCTGACCATTTCCTCGAGGATTCCTTCTCGGCAGGGCACCTCCGCACTCCGCGTCGGCTGCTCCACTGTTCATCTACTAGCCCGGCTGCCGACCTTTGTGCGAAGGTACTTAGTAGTAACTGTTACTTAGAGCTTCCCAACGTGGCCAACGACTGCCGCCGTGGTGAAGCTCCTATTTTGACTAAGCTAACCGGCTTTCCCTCATAAAAACAGTATATGCACGACGAAGATAGCGCCGTCGGCCTTCGGGTCCAAGACCGGGAGGGACAGTCGTGGGTCTGCTACGGCAACAGGGGCCCTCTTCTTGCTCTAGGCGGAGAAGATGAAGAGGAGGACGAAGAAGGAAAGCGCCGGTGTCTCGCGGCGCTGCAGGCGTCTGCAAACGAGGTATACGCCGCCTTCCGGAACAAGAACAAACCGGCCGTCGCCGACTACAGTGCGTGGGCGCACGCCCCGACGCTCGAGTCGGCCCGCGCATCGACACAAGCTCTCTGCCCGCTCTTCAATGCCGCTGGCGCACGGCGCACCGAGGTGGCAAACCGGCAGCGGTGGGACTTCACGCGCAGCTACACCTTCGCCAGGACGGCCGCCGAGTGCTGGAATATCGGCGCGTGCGAGACCACCACTATGACACCCGCGCTGTCGAAGGCGCTCCTCCCTGGCAGCTCGATCGCTGTGCTTTCGTCGGAGTCGCTGCCACGCACCATCTACTACCAGGGGGCCGACGGAGGCATTCGCCGGTCGGTGCACGAAGGAGAGTGGACTGCCGATCCGCGCATCCTCTTCCCCGCCAAGCTGGGGACGCCGTTGGCCGTCGCCACGTGGGGGATCGAAGTAAGCACCTAGCTACCGGACGAAAGAGAACGGTTTCATGCCAGGCTGACGCGGACGTCACCCCCCCGAAACAGGTCCGGATCTACTGCCTTTCCAGGGATAACATCCTCCAGGAGTGGTGTTGGTCCAAGTACGCGTCCGCTTGGTTCCAAGGCTCTCTGAACGACATGAACGTCCGCGCGGCGGCGAACACGTCTATCGCCGCCCTCTACTGGGACGACCACGGATGCCCGAGCATCCGCCTATACTGTCAAGGTACGCAACGCGCAGGTACCTGTACCTACCTACCTAAGTAGTATGTACCTACTTGTCTCAGAGAGCCGGCGGTTAACAGTAGCAGAGGCAAACTCCAACAACATCCAGGAAGTATGCCATGTGAGGGGGAAGTGGTTCCGAGGCGAGCGGCTGCCGGAGGCGCTGTCGGGCTCCAAACTAGCCGCTGCGATGTGGACGGACGACATGGACCGTCTCCGGGTCTTCTACCAGGCGCCCGACTTGATGCTCAAGGAGTACTGCGCGAACGGGGGGAGATGGCTCCACGGTAAGAACAAAAAAAGAAAAAAAAAAGGACCAATTTTCAAGTGATCAACCTACCTATGTCTGCCCACCTACGTACCACTGACACACGGACTAACCCAGGAGCATTCAACCCCGGAAAGGCCCCGAGGGGCTCCGCCATAAGCGCTCTAGCCTGGTACGACCGCCATCTCCGCAAACCGCACATCCACGCGTACTGGCAAGACTGCCGGCAGAATCTCGTCGGCCACGTCTGCTTCGACGACTGGTCGGCCGCCGCCGTGTTCGGCCCCCTTCCGGCGTGGACCAACATGGCCGCCGTTACGGACTGGAGCGAAGCGGGGGGGAGCCCGCACCTTCGGCTTTACTACCAGGTTGCGAGCTCGGATATCCTCGAGGTATGCCAGGAGGAGGGAGGCGGGCCTTGGGTCTCCGGGGGTACGATAGCGCGCGCTTGAGGGAAGGCGTCGAGGTCCGTGGTTGGTTGCCCCACCCCACGTGACCCCCCCTAAGGGACACGCGCTCAGCCTCGTCCTAGGCCGCCCCGCCTTTCTGTCTTTTTGTCACCGGTTAGATAGGCCGTTGATTCCAGCATATCAAGGCCTCTTGGGTGCTGATTCGTATCTTCGTCTCTCTTTCGATCGAGAAACGTGTAGCTCTTGTGGCAGTGTTGAATTCCATTTTGGACCCCCAAACAAGTTTGGAAGCTGGCCTGTTCCTGGGAAGAGCGGGGCAAATCGCACCTTTTGGAATCAACTCCCAACGTCTGGTGGCTGTGTCGTGCCCCAATTGCTATGGAATCCGCAAAGCCAATCCCAGCCCCGCCATTGATTAGGCGACCCCGCTGATTTGTCATGGCAAAGGCGCCATCTCCGGAGAGTGACGGGGGAGGAGGGGGCTTAGTAACTTTTTGCATCATCGAAGCCGCGGAAACGATCGGCCTTCAGAAACCCGTCCATCAATGCCGATATAAAAATCGAAGTTCATCCCGAGCGATGTCTTCTTCACCGGACCCGTCCGCCACCACGTATGTTTTTCGATTGATATCACCGCCTCTTCGGTCTCGTCGTCTTTGGACATTTGCAAGACTGTGATACGCGAAAGTGGCCGCTTCTTCCACTAACAGAGCAACCCTCGGACCGGACCCCCGCAGCAGCGGCCTACGCTTCAGCCTCCCCGCCGCCGTATTCCTCGCTATCGCCATCATGGCCGCCTTCTCCGTCCCCTCCTTCCTCGCCCGGCTCGCCCGGCCCTTCATGAGCGGCACGCGGCTGTCCCTCGGCTCCGAGACCGGCGCCGGTGCCGGTGCCGGTGCCGGCGGAAGCGCCGTCGCCGTCCCCGCGGGCGCGCAGCGCGCCACGTTCGCGGCGGGCTGCTTCTGGGGCGTGGAGCAGGAGTACCGCAAGCACTTCACGGGGCGGGGGCTGTACGACGCGCGCGTGGGCTACACGGGCGGCGATGCGGCCAACCCGTCGTACCGGGCCGTGTGCTCCGGGGCCACGGGCCACGCGGAGGCGACGCTGCTGATCTTCGACCCCGAGAAGGTCAGCTACCGCCAGCTGGTCGAGTTCTTCTACCGCATGCACGACCCCACGACCAAGAACCAGCAGGGCAACGACGTGGGCACGCAGTACCGCAGCGGCATCTTCTTCCACGACGCGGAGCAGGAGGACGTCGCGCGCGAGGTCACGGCGCAGGCCAACGCGCAGTGGTACCGCGGCCGCATCCAGACCGAGATCCTCCCGGCCGGCCAGTGGTGGGACGCCGAGGACTACCACCAGCAGTATCTGCACAAGAACCCGGACGGGTACGTCTGCCACAGCCACCACGTGCGCGACTTTCCGCCGTTGAAGTAGCTGTCCGGATGGAGACGGCGCAGGCCTAGGGGGGGGGGGGGGGGGGGGGGTTTTGCTGATGTTGAGACTGGGGTCTGGTTTCATCAATGTAAAAGTTGCATTTTCTTCTTTGTGATGCTATA
>JAKLNC010000345.1:6164-27284 GCA_022813145.1 Barbatosphaeria neglecta | reverse complement strand
CTGCCTGCCTGCCTGCCTGCCTGCCTGCCTGCCTGCCTGCCTGCCTGCCTGCCTGCCTGCCTGCCTGCCTGCCTGCCTGCCTCCCTGCCTGCCTCCCTGCCTGCCGCTTGGCCCGTAAATGAATGCTCCAGAAATTGTGCCGGCCCTTCGTAGACCCTCGCCCCCACTGCACCTACATGTACCTACCTGGACAGAGATAAGGGGGACATCGTGGGACGGGTGACGATGGAGTCGATTCCAGAAGGATTGACTATCCCCTAACCTTTGTAGACACCTACCTATACATAGGTACCTACCTTACCTACCTGCACTCAGGACAGGCAGCCAGTAGGCTGCTGGCGTCGATGGTAAGAAAAGGAGCCTCAAAAGCACCAATGCAGCACTGCTCGTACGGAACCATATCGCCACGTTGGCTAACACGCTCTGCTGTATTCAGACGCAGATGACAAAATGTCTAGCCACCTCCCGTCTATCGTAGACACAAAAAAAAAAGAACACATGACAACGAGACTAGTATACAACATCACCCACATCATCATCATCATCTCTCTCTCTCTCTCTCTCTCTCTCTCTCTCTCTCTCTCTCTCTCTCTTAATAGACAGGAGACACACACGCACGCAAGGGAACGACAGGGGAGGGGGGTTGGGGGTCCTCTCATGTTTCTTTATTCTTTCCCCCCCTCCGGACCACAAGAGGGAGAAAAACCGGCCCCCTGCTCAGGTCTAAAACGCGCAAAAGGGACGCGGACAGATGGGCAGATAAAAAGGTTTAGAGGGAAAAAGAAGAAAGGAAGCAAAAAAGATAGGGAGTTAAAACGAGGATAAGAAAACGGTGAATCAGTGAGTGGCCACCACGTCTATCGTCAAGAGATACCTAAAAAAGGCCTCCCTAATTCCAAGCCCGGCCGCCAGGTTTGATTACGATCCCCCCCTCTTTCCACCCCCTCTTTTTATCCTTCTCCCTCTTCTCCACTTCTGTTGTATGGTACCCATCATCGACCACGCCCTATTATCCACCTCACCCCCACCGTTGGGATGCTGCACTTATTTCGAGATCTCAACGCCACCGGTGGCGCCGAGAGCCTTCTTGACGTCGCCGTAGATGGCGAACTGGAAGGCGGTCAGGGTGCCGACCATGAACAGACGGGCGCCGATGCCGGTATAGGAGCCGCGCAGGCCGAGCTCGCGGCCGATCTTGACCAGGCGGGTCATGGTGCCCTCGCCGGGCAGGCCCTTGGTCTTGTTGATCTTGCTGAGCATAGTGTCGGCGGGCTGGGACACCAGGGCGGCGGCGAAACCGGCGATCAGGCCGGAGCCCAGGTTGACGGCCGTCTGCGTGCCGTCGGACATGTCCTTCTTGGGGTACTGGCGGAAGACCGCCTCGGCGACCTTCTCGTACACGACAAACTTGGCCATGGTGTACGGGATCCTGGCACGCAGGGGTTTTCAGTCAGCTCTTCTTCTATCTTCTATCCTCCGTCTCTCCCGGGGGGACGCCCCAAGCGAGGACGGAATATAGTAAAATGAATGGGGGGACGACGCAAGGAGGGGAAAAAAAAAAGAAAAAAAGAACGTACTGCTTGAACAGGATGGGGCCGAAGCCGGCGTAGAAGGCGCCGACACCCTCGCTCCTCAGCATCTTGGTGAAGCCGCCGATCAGGCCGTTGGCGTACGTCGGCTCGGACACGAGCCGGATACGGGTGGCCTCAAGGGGGCACAGGGCGATGTCGGCGAAGAACTCGGCGGCGGCGGACGAGGCGAGGTAGACGGCCGTGCGGTAGTTGGAGGCGTTCTCGAGGCCGAGGTAGTTGATGTGCTGCTGCTTGAAGAACTCGTAGCCGCCGAACTTGAAGGCACCCTGCAGGAAGTAGCCGGCGAAGGTCGGGCCCACGCCGGTCAGCAGGGCGCCGGCACCCTCGCTCTGGATGACCTGCCGGAAGCCGCCGATCATGCCCTTGTTGTAGATCTGGGGCTCGAGCTGGATGCGGGTCTTGACGCTGTGCGTGCGGGGAGGGAAGAGGTCAGCGGCCGTTTGTCTGCTTTTGCGCCATCTCGGAGGAGGAGCAACTCCTGCCGGGGGGGTGTGACAGAAGAGCGTACACATCAACGGGCGTCAGGGCACCGTGGGTGACGGAGCAGCAGATGGCGCCGGCGAGGGCGAATCTGGAGTACAGGCCGACGCCCGAGAGCTGGGGCGGCGCCGCGACGGCCGCGGCCTTTCCGACGATGGCGTCGACCTTGGCCGAGCCGGTAGGCGCAGGACTGCTAGCCATTGTGCCGTTTGCTCTGGAAGAGGAGGAAGAAAGGGAGGAAGAAGATGAGCGAGTCGTCCAGGCAGAGGAGACTCGGTCGGAGGGGAATTGAGTGAGTGGAGTTTGGCTGTAGTTGGTGGTGACGGTGGCCGGTATGGACAACGAAGAGGAGAGAAAAAAAATAATGCCGGGGTAAAAAGGAAATGCCGTGAGGCCTTTTTTTAGCAGACCAGGGAGGCAGAGGCGATGGCAAGCTTCGCTGTTGTTGTTAACTCCGGCATGGCATAATTTTTGGGGGGCTCTTGGTTTTTTTTTCGCTGGAGTGCCGGGCGGGCGGGTGCCAGGCTGGTCCCCTGCTCGGGAGGTTTCGGGTGGCCGGCAGCGGACCTCCCCAGCGTCTCCCCCACCAACGGGGAGCCCCAAAAATACAGCCTTCCCCTTCAGCCTAGGGGTTTCGCGTTCCAATTGGAGGGCCCCTGGATACTGTGGCTGGTGTCGATCTGTCTGAGTTTGATCTGGCCTATGAGAGATGTCTTCTGGCCCCATGTGCCCGAATAGCCTTACCTTTTACGGTCTAGACAGCCGTGGCGCCAGCCGCAAGCTGCCGATCTTGGTGTGGCTGGAGCGGGAGCAATCAGCAAAGATGCACGGATTGCAGACGACTCTGTCCAACACTCTTTTCACCTTGACGAGCCCAAAACGAGAGAGCGAGAGAATATTGGTGCTGCCATCTGCGCAAGTACCAGCAGCGCCTGCGGATCACATGCTGTGCCCATCGGGGCTCGATTGTACGGAGTACCGTCGATATTTTACCGACCCGGCAGCTCAGGAAACGGTGCGGCTGGCTCGGCACGAAACCCCGATCGATCTCCGGGCGGACGGACGGCTGTTGGCCAGCGCCTCCTTCAGCGGATAATCAACGATCCTACGGAGTACTTGACCTCGCAGTTCCGCTCATCGAGGGAGTGTGCACTGACGGTACATAGGCATGTATGGAGCAGCAGTAGGGGGCGGCTCTCTCTTTGTGACTCTTCACATTACCTCTCCTATTGTCTCTTCGTGTTACCTCTCTCATCTTCTTTCTCCGCCCGCCCGGTGTTTGCCCCCTTTCCACCCCATCAGGCCGCCGCCAGGATGTCCTCGGTCGCCTTCTGCGACAGCATCATCGTGGGCAGGACGGGGAAGGCGCCGGGGATGCGCGGGAAGGCGCTGGCGTCGACGACGCGCAGGTTGCGGACGCCGCGGACGCGGAACTTGGAGTCGAGCACGGCCAGCGGGTCGGAGTCGCCGCCGATGGCGCAGGTGGACGTGGGGTGGTGGCTGTAGGCCTGGTACTTGAGGAAGTCCTTCTGCTCCTCGTCGGAGCAGTCGCGGTTGACGCCCTTGCACGGGTGCACCTCGTTCCACGGCTGCAGGCCCTTGGTGTCGACGCGGCGGAAGCCGGAGCGGATCACCTTGATGGCGTCCACGAGCTCCTGCAGGTCCTCGTCGCCGCCGTGCTCGAAGAAGTTGAAGTTGATGTCGGGCGTGTCCTGCGGGTCCGCCGACCGCAGCCGCACGTAGCCCGCCTGCGACTTGGGCCGCATGTGCACCAGCGCGCACTCGTACTCGCTGGGGCCGTAGTTGGTCGGCATGCCGGGCCAGAAGCCCTCGAACGAGATGAGCCCGCAGAAGGCGTAGATGTTGCGCGTCTTGTGCGGCGACGTCGGCGTCTTCAGCATCAGCGCCAGCGGGTAGCCGCCGCCCGTCACCGACCGGTTGCCCAGCGCGATGATGCCGCCTTCGTAGTTGTCCGCCAGCCGCTCGCCGACGCCCGGGAGGTCCTTGACCACGGGGATGCCGAACTTCTGCAGCTCCGCCGCCGGCCCCACGCCGCTCAGCTTCAGCAGCTGCGGGCTGTTGAACGCCCCTCCGGCGACGATGACCTCCTTCCGGGCGTAGAACCGCGTCGCGTTGCCCTTGGATCCCGGCACGTACCGCGGGTCCGCCGTGTACAGCGACGGGCCCTGCAGCACCTCGACACCGATGGCCGTCGGCGCCGACGAGTTCGTGCCGTTGGCGAACAGGATCTTGGTCACCAGACTGTGCAGCTGCACCGTCAGCGGGTACTTCTTGGGGTCCGCGAGCGTGGCCTTGATGTACGAGTTGGGCCCGGACCGCTTGCCCGTGCGGGTGGCGTGCGTGGCGAGGCCGAAGAAGCCGAGGGCGGTGTCGCGGTCCGGGTCCAGCGCGTTGATGTCGCGGTTCACCAGCGCCGACAGGTTCGCCGTCGTCTGGTTCGTCACGATGGCCAGCTGCTTGATGATCTGCGTCGTGTCCGACGTGTTGTCGTTGATCCACGACGCGTCGTTCACCGTCACCTCCAGGTACCCGCCGTAGCCGTGGCCGGCCACACCGCCGGGGAGGTACTCGTTCCGCTCCAGCTGCTCGAAGTATTTCCGCATCGCTGACGCCTCCCACGACTTGTCGCCCGTCCGGTTGACCTTTTCAGGGACAAGGAGTTAGTCAATCGACGTGGGAAAAAAAAGAAAAAAGAAAGAAAGAAAAAAGAAGAAAGAAAAGAAAAAGAAAAGAAAAAGAAAAGAAAAAGAAAAGAAAAAGAAAAGAAAAAGAAAAAAGAAAGAAAAAAGAAGAAAAGAAAAAAAAGAAAAAAAAAAGAAGAAAAAAAAGGAACCAAAAAGAGAGCAGAGTCGTTTTCTGCTCCCTTATTCCGTACGTACCACGTCGTCCCAGTCGTCGTCCAGGGGGAGAAACGAGACGCCGGCATTGTGCATGGCACAGCCGCCGAGCGTGCCGGCCCGGGGGTACCAGATGCCCAACGGCGTCGACCCCTGCGGCGGGTTGTGGCCGACGTAGAAAGAGCCGTCCTTCTGGCGCCAGGTGTAGTGGTCGAACTTGAGCTCGCGCTCGTTGTCGCTCGAGTGCTTGGTCCAGAAGTCCCAGCGGGTCTTGGGGTCGTTGGTGGCGTCGTTGAACGCGTACAGGTTCGAGATGTTCGGGTTGTTGGACTGGTCATCGCCGGCCTCGAGCAGGAGCACGCTGTGGCCCGCCCGCGCCAGGTTCGCCGCCAGCGGGCCGCCGCCGGGCCCGCTGCCCACGACGATGTAGTCGTACGTCGTCACCGTCGCGTTCGTCACCGGCGCCGACGCGTTCTGCGCGCCCACCACCGTCGCCGCCGCCGCCGCGAGGGCCGGGAAGATCACGGACTTGAGCATCGTTGCTTTGTCCTTCCGCGCCGAAGGGGCCGAAGAGAGACACAGGTTGGCTGCGGGGGGTGTCGGAGGGGCCTTGGAGACGAGGACGGGCTCCAACGGCCGTGATGAACGGCGGCGGGTCCGTCTTCTCTTTTTAAGGTCCTCGAAGCAGAGCAGTCTCACTACCTGAAGTATGTAAGTACCTTACATCTCCTCGGTATAGGAGGAGCGACTCTCCCGTTTACCCGATTCTCACTACATATGGGGGGTGGATACCTAGGACCTATGGGTAGGCGCTTGTCGAGTTTCTCTACTCTCTCCTTACTTCCCAGTTATTTCTACCGGTGAACTACCTGCTTGAGATAGGCAAGGAGGCAGGAACAGACGGAACGCCGCATCGCACAAAGCGGAGAACCAGCGCCCGATCAAGCACCCGCCTTCTATCGTTTCTTCCCTTTCCCCCGGCACCATTCCAGGCGAGTTAAGCAGGACGATGAAGTCTCTAATGCAAGTACATACAGGTATGTAGGTACTTCGCCTCAACTGGAGGTATGCATCGTACGAGAACTTAAAAACACGAACTGCCTTATATCTCTCTCACTTCGAGAAATAGCCCCGAAGAGAGGTGAGGTGGTCGTCGTATGCTGTATTGATTGCGCCCAGATGGGGCCCAAGGGCCCAAATGGGGCGATCAGGTCCTCCGGGAGAGAAGAGAGGGGGAGGGGAGGTGCACTTCCGAGGCTAAATGCACAGCACCGAAAGGATCTACGTCCTAAGCTACGTACCTAGGTATGTACCCAATAAGGTACAGGTACCTACCTACTAGGCATGCAAACTGAAGGCATATGCGAAAGCTGAGATCCTTCCTCCTGGGCTTGGCCTTCCCTCATTGTTCGTTACACAGGAAGAAGAAAATGGAGGCGGAACGTAAGGGACGGCAGACCGGGCCCCTTCCGGCTCAGTGCCGGCCGATCCCACCTGCAGCTCGTGCTACCACGACGATGAACGGCACCTGATCTAGGAGAGAACATCACAAGAAATTGAAGTTACTGTCATAATTCCAATTCCAGAGACGAGGAAGATGAAGCAAGAAAAGAGATTAAAGCAAGCAAGAACTTTTTCGGCTCTCCTTCTCGTCCCCTCTCCCCCCCCCACGACGTCAGGCCCGTCCCCAAGTCTCCCACATCCAGTGAAACCGTCACGGTGAAGTGCTCTCACTAACTCTCACTACACCTCCTTACCCGTGAGGATTCCGTCCATATCCACCCAGTGTGGTCTCTCACCGACGCCTTCCATTCAATTTCCCCCCTTCCCGCCCCCGGAATACGTTGGTCAAGCTGATCCACCAAAGGCATGCCGAGTCGGCCTCGACCGGCCCAGAACAGAGTGGTGGAGGCGGCCTGCCTTCTCCAGATGAATACAAATTCGCAGAAGCATCCAGCCAGCAGGACTACATATCCTGCTGCACGCGAAGAAAAGCACGGGACAATACGGGTGCGGTACATGCATCACCTCAGATGGAAAAGCGAACCAGCCGCCGGTCTTTAACTCATATGGCCCCCATCTGCCCGTCTACGAATGAGAGGTGCAGCTTACCCAGGCGGGGAAAGGCTGACTGGCGCATGGGCGTCCATCACTGGATGGACCAGGAATGCTGGGACGTGGGAGACTTGGGCTGGACGAAAAGGGGAAATCAGCCGATGGAAAAAAATGGCTGGGTTCGGCGAACCCAAGCCGCTGAGCGCCTCGAGAATTACCCGGCGGCCTGGAGTGCGGGGAAGCTACGGCTCTGAGAGGCAAGGGAACGACGGCGACTCGAGTCGAAGTCAGAGAAATGGCCGGGGGTGGAGGGCACATCGGCGGCGGCTAAAGTAGGACCCGGACCCCTTGTCGAGGAGGAACAGGGCGCGAGAAGGACGGACGAACGAAGCTCTCCTACAGCCATTGTTGCAGCCGCATGACGGGCGGTGCCTGTCGTTCGACGGAACTAGACTTGTCGGTGATCGCCTGCTTCGCCGCGACGCTCTCGCTGCCGGCCAGGTCGCTGCGGAAGCTCCACACCGTGTATCCCATGCTGTGGACGAATACGAGAAAGTCATCGTCACCATCGATGAGAACGCCCTGGATCTCGTGGCGCGGTTCCATATCCATACGGCCCGAGTCGTAGAAGCGACTCGAAGAAATCATAGACAGCGGAGGGAGGCGGTTTAGATAGCGCGAGAAGTACGGGTCGGGGTCTGCGAGGTCTAAGCCCCCTAGAGGATCGGAGGGGTCGTAGTTCTCTAGAGGATCTGGAGAATCGGAACGGTCGGAAGGGTCGGAAGGGGCCGGGTCCGTGTGGCTTCCGTCGGGATCGAGCATGTAGCTCATGGTGCACTCGGCCGGGAAGGCCAGGCCGAGGTGGACGTGCTTCGTCCGATAGGTAGGCGACTTGCGGTTCGTCTTCACGGTGGCCTTGTGCAGACAAGTACGGCAGCGACTCGGAGGAGGCGGTTGCGCCCGCGGAGGAGCCCCCTCCTCGGGCCCTTCGAGGGGTGCGGCCGTGCGCAGGACGGTGTAGAGCTCGCCCTCGTCATCAGAAGCGCCGTCCGGCATCCCGCGGCCTCCCGGACGGCGGCAGTCATAGAGGGTGGCCAGAGGCACGCTGCCCTCGTTGGCGTTGGCGTCGGGGTCATAGTCGCGCGAGCACCAGTCGATGCCGCACCACATGGTGGCCTGGTCGTTCCAGTTGTGCACCTGCAGCATCCCCATCGTCCAGCGGGAGATCATCATCCGGCCGCCGTCGGGGGGGTGGTGGCAGTAGAGCCTGAAGGCTTTGGTGTAGACGTTGAAGGACAGCGACATCAGCGCGGCAGAGCGGTGTGTCTTCGCTTCCTTGGTCTCTTTGGCTTCCAGCACGGGGGTGACCCAGAACGTGAGGATCTTGTAATGCCCGTACGAGTTGAGCTTCTCGGCCTGGAGCACGGTCCCGTCCCAGCAGAGAAGTTTTGGCGCGAGGTGGTACTTGTACGTGTTTACGCAGACGCCGTCTCGATACTCGTGCACCGACAGGATGACTTCGGCCTCCGCGGTGGCCAGGGGGGTGAAGACCAGAAGGAAGAAGACGCTGTCGAGGTCGGGATGGACGATCAAGTCCCCGAACTCGCCGCAGGCGACGAACCTGTCGTCGGTATCTGCCAGCTGGCCGTAACGCTGGCAGAGCCCCTTTGCGTAGGCCTTCGGCTGGGCCAAGTCGATGGCCAACATGCGGCCCCCAAACGTCCAGGCGAAGGCTCGCCTGTTGTTGGTGAAAAAGACGGTACGCAGGCCGCGGGTGGCCACTCTGGTGACCGGGCCGGGGAGGCGGACCCTCTGAAACTCGTTCGTCTCGAGGTCCCAGGCACATCTGATGCAGAGTTAGCGGGGAGTAACTATTCCCTTCTCGCCTCGTGCCGGCCTAGCAGCGGCCTAGCAGCGGCCAGCAGAAGTAGCGGCGGCACCGGCGGCGGCACCGGCGGCGACATCACCAGCACCAGCACCAGCACTCACAGATGGTGGCCGTGGCTGGCGAGCACGAGCCTGTCGCCCAAGGCCCGGAGCCTGACGAGGCCTCCTCGCTGTGCCACGTCCGGGGCGAGGAAGATCTTGCGCACGCGGGTCTGGAAGGTGTCGACCACGATGAGCGGCTCGTCGGCCGTGGAGTTACTGACGCCGTCTCGGCCGTACATCTGCTTCTGCCAGGCGATGCGGCCGTGGCCGTACATCACCTCGCCCACGCGGAAATCGCCGTCCGCGTCGTCGAAGCGCGAATACGGATCAGACAGGGTGGCGGTGACAGGGGCAACGGTGGCAGCAGGACCGGCACCGGCAGCGGTGGCAGCGATAGCAACGGTGGCAGCCGCGGCAGCCGCGGCAGCGACGACGGGGCCGGCAGACGGACCGGCGCTCGGCGGCGGGTGGAGGACGGGATCCAGCGAATAGTACATCTCGCCCCTCAGCCACATGCCGTGATACAGCGCCGAGCGGAATTTGCCATTGCTGCGGAAATGGTATTCCTTCGCCGCGCGCAGGAAAACCCGGTCGGGGTCTGCCTTGGTGGCGGCGGCATGCTCCAGCAGGCCCGGGAACCACTGCCGGCAGAGCGCGTCGGCCACCGGCCGCTTCGTGAGCGTGCGGCGCCAGGCCTTGGAGACGTTGAAGAGCTGCCACAGTTCGGCGCCGTCGAGGTAGCCGACCAGCTCGACCTGCAGCTCGACGGGCAGCTCGACGAGGATGTCGGTGTGGAATTGGGCCGCGTCTAGAAGGATCTTGACGTATCGGAAGTCTTGTCGCGACAGGGAGTCGACGAACCTGCGCAGCTGCGCCCTTCGGGGGACGCCCTCGGGCGAGTCCTCGGGCGAGTCCTCGGGCGAGTCCTCGGGCGAATCCTCGTGCGCGTCCTCGTGCGCGTCCATGGCGGCTGGGACACGAGACGACCAGAGGGGCCGGCAGAGCTACTACCTAGCCTATGGTGAGCGGGGCGGCGTGGGGACGGACCCAGTGCCGGAGCTTCGATCAAGCGCCGGGGACTGGAGCTGGGGGGGCGGGACCTGAAGCACAGGCGGGATGCTACCCCACAAGATGGAGGCAGATCAGGCTCCGACAGGCTGGTAGTTCCGGGCTGCTCTTGGTCCGTAATTCGCGGCCGGGCCGAGGTGTCGCCTCGCCCGCGATGGCCAGAACGGACGTTGGCACGGAGGCTGGGGTTGAGGCTGGATGAGGGAAGGACGCAGGAGCAGAGGGGGGCGAGAGGCGAGAGGGAGAGACAGAGGAAAGATAATAAGGAAAGATAATGGATCGAGGGAGGGGGGGCAGCGCCGGATCGAAAGTCAGATGCTCCTCGGACCGCCAGGGCAAGAGACCTCCCCATACCCGAGGCAAACGCCGGCCGCTGAACCCTGTCTTGCTTTGCTGGATGAAACGGGAGGATGACGCGGTCCCGGCGATTGGACCGGCAGCGTCCCAGCGATTGGACCGGCAGCTCTGATGATCTCGGGCTTGCTGGACAAACACAGCGCCACGGCTTGGCCTGGAGCTCGAGCAATTGCCGGTTCGAGTTAGTGTGGGATGGTGGCTGGTGTTGTAGTCCGTGCTGGCGCTCGTTGACGCTCGTTAACACTCGTTGACACTCGCTGGCGCTCGTTGACACTCATTGACACTCGCTGTCACTCGCTGGCGCTCGTTGACACTCGTTGACGCTCGTTGACGCTCGTTGACGCTCGTTGACACTCGCTGTCACTCGCCGACACTCGTTGACAATCGCTGTCATTCGCTGGCACTCGCTGGCACTCGCTGGCACTCGCTGTCACTCGCTGTCACTCGCTGTCACTCGCTGTCACTCACTGGCACTCGCTGGCACTCGCTGGCAGCTGACCGAACCGCTGGCGCTGCGATTGCGTGCCCACCGCCCCGCCGGAGCGCCTCGCGTGTCCAAACGAAAGTCGTGGCCGCGAGCTCTATTGACTCGTCAGGCCTCCAGCTCCCGCCGTCTCTCTTGGCCCTTCCGAGGCTTCACCATCGAGTCCCCCCGACGGAGCGCCGAGCATCCGGGATATTCCCTTCCCTCGACGTCTTACTTCTTACTCAATCAACGCCGGGCGCCGCTGCTTCCCCCTGTCAGCATGACGAGTACGCCGCCTGTCTCGAAACCCTGAGCTCCTCCCACCGCGAGGGCCTTCCCCCTGGCATATCAGATTCATCGGCTGGGCCCCTCTACGCAGCTCCCAAGACCTGCGCGCCAGCACACCATGGCCGACTCGTCGCATTCGCGCGCCGCCGGCCGCGATGCCGCCTCGGCGCCGCTGCTGCTCCGCCTGCCCGAGCCAGACGAGGCCTCCACTCTCGACCCGGCCAGCACGCTCTCGCCGAGCTCGTCCCGCTCCCCGTCGCCCAGCCCGAGCAGCCGCCGGCGCAAGCGGCGCAGCGCCACGGTGGCGCGCAGCGTCTCCTTCGTGGCCGCCATCTTCTCCGCCCTGTGCGCCGGCTCCGTCACCGTCTTCTCGCTGTACGGCCACATCTTCCAGGAGCGCCTGCACTACTCGCAGTTCCAGGTCAACGGCGTCGCCATCGCCGCTAGCATCTCCTGCTACCTGCCCGTCCCCTTCATGGGCTACGTCTGCGACCGCATCGGCCCCGCCCCGCTCTCGCTCGTCTCCGCCTTCCTCTTCGGCGGCGGCTACGGCCTGGCCGCGGGCCTCTACAGACGGGCCGCCGCTGCCGCCGCGGACGGGGCGGCAACCCCCGGAGGGACGGGACCCGGGTCGGGGTCGGGCGGCGGAAGCTGGACGTACACCTTCATGATCCTGGCCTTCGTCTCCATCGGCGTGGGCACCTGCTGCATGTACCTGAGCGCCGTCGCCACCTGCGCCAAGAACTTCGGCAGGGGCAGGCACCGCGGGCTGGCCCTGGCGGCGCCCATCGCCGCCTACGGCCTGAGCGGCATGTGGCAGAGCCAGTTCGGCAGCCGCGTGCTCTACGAGCGCCTGCCGGACGGGCGCAGGGGCGACGTCGACGTCTTCGCCTTCTTTCTCTTCCTCGCCATCCTGCTCTTCGTCGCCGGCGTCGTCGGCGCCTTCACGCTCAAGATCGTCGACGAGGCCGACCTTATCGACGACGCCGTCGAAGAGCTCGAGCGCAGCGGCCTTCTGGACAGCAGCTCCCTGTACACGCCCGGGCGTCTGGCGAGGGGCTACGGCGCTATCGAGCGGTCCGATCCCTTTGAGGAGCCCGATATCGAGCAGTGGGCGCGCCAGCGGGAGGAGAGGGCCGCAGCGAGTGGCGTCGAGAGCAGCGCCGCGGCGGGTGGAGCGAAGGATCCAGACGACGACGACGAGATGGAGGCGGAAGCCCGGCGGAAGAAGGAGTGGCTCCTGAACGCGGAGACGCGGCGCTTCCTGACCGACCACACCATGTGGCTGTTCGCCCTCGGCTTCTTCTTCATGATCGGCCCCGGCGAGGCCTTCATCAACAACCTGGGCACCGTCATCAAGACGCTGTATCCGCCGTCGCTGGACTACGTCGGCGCCCCGACGTCCGCCGCCACGCACGTCTCGCTCGTCGGCATCGCCAGCACCATCGTCCGCCTGCTCACGGGCTCCCTGACCGACCTGCTGGCGCCGAGCCCGCAGGCCCAGCACGTCCAGTTATCCTCCTCGTCTCCGCAGAGCGGGAGGCGCGGCTTCTCCGTCTCGCGCGTCAGCTTCCTCCTCTTCTTCGCCCTTCTCCTGTCCGCCGGCCTGGCCGTGCTCGCCTCGGGCTTCGCCCAGAACCACGGCGAGCGCTTCTGGGTCGTGTCCGGCCTGGTCGGCGCCGGCTACGGCGCCGTCTTCAGCCTGACCCCCATCATCATCACCGTCATCTGGGGCGTCGAGAACTTCGGCACCAACTGGGGCATCGTCGCCATGTTCCCCGCCCTCGGCGCCACCCTCTGGGGCCTCGTCTACTCCGCCGTCTACCAGGCCGCCGCCCGCAGGCCGTCGCCGGTCGATGCCCCGCCGGCCGCTGGCGGGAACGGCGAGGACGACAACCTGTGCTACGGCACGCACTGCTATGCGCCCTCGTTCTGGGCCATGTCCGTCAGCGTGTGGATCGCCTGCGCCCTGGTGCTGGCGGCGTGGAAGGGCAGAAACGGCTGGTCCCAAAGGGGCATCGTGATCTAGACAGACGGGCCTCTGGCTCGCGGTGTCGTGCCTTGCATATTTCCTGGGTTAGAATTGTGGAACTTAGAATGGTTAAGCAAGATGGGACTACCGAGATGGGACTACTGAGACGGGCATCGAGGCGTTCCTGGCGCTGTATATGTCGCATCCGGGATATTTGCGCGAGACAGTGTCTTTTTTTTTTATGTATTCATCCATTACGACCTACAGCCTACTTGAAGTTTGTATATTCCCTCATCTCGTTATCTTGTTCTTGTCTTTTACTTTCCAGAGAACTGTCCGCGTTTGGTGTGGTGTATATCACTAAGGTACTACCTACCGATCGGACTTATAGGTGCCCAGTAGGTAACCCAAAAATCCCCTTCGACAGGGAGAGGATAGAATATGATAGAAGCACCGTAGATCATGGAAGATTGATAAGAAACGCAGTGGAACCGACGTGCAGGCAGTAGGTAGCACCCAGTATCCCATTATCCCATGACCCATAACCCATAACCATCATCCCATAGCCGTACGGCAGTCACGATGAAAAAGAAAATTATACATATATAACCTCACCGCCAATACTCAGACGAATGATGCCTTTCCTCGTTCCGGCTGTGCAGCACCAGCTGCAGCGAGCCCGTCCAGTGCCCGTGCTCGCGCAGATACCGCTCAAACCCGGGCCTCTCCCGCCGCCGCAGCGCGAACGTGTACGCCACTCCCGTCTCGGCGCGGAACCAGCGCACCGCGTCGACGACGTTCTTCATCTCGCGCAAGTCCGCGCGGGTCGGTCGGCGCATCGCGTCGTCCCGGGGCCGCGGCTGTGCGAGGATGGCGTGCCACGCCGCGTGGAAGAGGACGCACCTGGCCGGGACGCCGGCAACGACGTGGCCTGGCGTGGCCGGCTGGGGGTTCGTGCGGAGGGCCGGGTCGCGCAGGAGGCGCATGTAGGCGTTGACGGCGGCGTGGGGCCCGGGCACGCCGGGGCCGACCCAGACGGGGAAGGGGGTCGGGACGGAGAACTCGCCGTCGGAGCCTCGGTAGAGCACGTATTCTTCGTCGTCGCTGATCGTGTCGGGGAGAGGGTAGTGGGGGAGCCGGGCTGGGCTGCCGCTGTCGCAGTCGTCCTTGGGGAGATCCCCGTCTTTTTCTCGATCGACGGCCTCCGACCCCGGCTCGGTTGAAGGAGAGTACTTAGGTTGCTGTTTTGCTGTTGACGCGGGGGTTGTCGCTGTTGCTGCGGTTCCGGCCCAGCTGTTGCCGAAGAAGCTGAAGGAAGAAGAGAGGGCTTCCGCTCCGCCCCCCTCTCCGTCTCCCGCCTCCTCGTTGGCCGAATTCAGGAGAGCCTCAGCGTCGACGTTGACGCCTTCTCGGGCCAAGTCGTCCAGACCGTCCGACGGGTCCGGGGCGAACTCGAGCCCGATGTGCCGAAGCCCCCGCAGGATGGAAGGGCCGCGGAGATGTCCTTTAGTGGCTTGCCGGATGGCCTGCTCCTGTCGGTAGGCCTGCTGTAGCAGATTCAGGAGCCGGTTGATCAGGGGCCCCGTGGAGAAGCGAGGCAGGTTGGTCAGGGTCAGCGACTGCAGCCGCGGGTTCATGTCCGGCTCGAAGGCTTGCGGGTACGCGATCTCCGCCCTCTCGCGGAGGTACGTCTCTGCGAGCCACAGGCGGTCCATCGCCGCCACGCCCTCGGCCTCCAGTGTCGGCGTTAGGGTCACCAGAGAGTGGTGGACGCGGAGGCTGTACAAGTTGCAGGAGATCACCGGGCGGAAGAGATAGGAGGTGCCGAGAAGGCCGTATACTCGGCGGCGTGCCGCGAGCCAGCTCGGCAGGGCTCGCGGGGGAGTCGCCAATATGGGCATGTCACACTCGAAGTGCTCGAGGCGGCCCTTGGAGTACCAGAACAGCTCCTCGATGCCCCCGGCGGTTATGCGATTTTCATTGAGAGAGAGGTGGGTGATGCCTTTGTCCCCTTGACATACGTCTAGGTTGAGGGCGTCGTGCGCGTCCGGCGGCCTAGAGCCGAGGTTGCCCCCCAGGGCAGACAGGATGCTGTCCCTGTCATCCCGCTTGACTCTGCCACGCCCGTTCGACCTGCGCGCTGGGTTTTCGGGCGGGGACCCCTCTGCATCTCGGCAGTAGGGCGGAGAGTCGGCGAGGTACCTGTCGGGATGCGCGAAGGTCCGGCTCCAGGCGGACTCTTCGATGACCCTGAACAGGCCGCCTCTCGCGTTGGTTCCGCCACTGCCGAGGAGGGCGAACCTGCCCTCCGTTTCGAAGTGCTCGTCGGACTGGAGGGACGGCCGGGGGGACAGAAGAGCTATCAAGGACGTGGTCATCAGATTCGACAGCTTGTTGCCGCTCAGGTCCATGCTCCAGAGCTGGTGCTGGAACGCCGCGAAGAGCAATATGGCCGTGGCGTCGTCCATCTCCCGGCGCCGGGCCTTGAGGACCCGGAGGCGGGGTAGGTAGGCCGGCTGGAGGGAGCCCGTCTGGATCGAGCGCGGAATCAGCGAGGAGCCGGGAGACCCCGAGATGCCGGACACGTCCAAGTAGATGAGGTTCCGGAAATGCGGAGCCTCGAAATAGGAACTAAGCAGCGGCGTTCGGCATCCCGGCATGCTCAGCAACAGGAGCGGCGGCCCCAGCTCGTCTCCGGCGCCCGCGGCAGTTGGCCGTAGGGGCCTGGCGAGCGGGCCGGCGTCTAGCTCCGGATGGCCGTCCAGCAGGATGCTGCGCAGGCTGGGGAACATGGACGGGTAGGTGCGGAAGGTCTCCGAAATGCTCCCGTCGCTTAGGCCATCCGAGAAGAACCCGGAGGCGCCGGCCGCGAAACCGCGGAAATCCAGACATGTCACCAGATTCAGGGTCTCTCCGCGCACGTCTCCGGATATGAAGTGGAAGTACCAGTCCGGGTCTACCGACTAGGATCAGCGCAATTCCGGCTTGTCCGCTGGCACCCCCCGTCCTGCAATGTGCTGCTCAAAACGACGACCGGGTCCGCTCACCATTGTTAGGGTGGACCCCCAGGAGCCTCGCCGCCCCGAGGGGGTTGTTCCACAAACGAGGAGCAAAATGACGATAGAAACTGCGGGAGACGAGGCACAGTCTGGCGTAGTCCCGTACGGAGACGTACGGAGACACGATTTCCACCCAGTCCGAGCGGCTCACGGCATCCTGGTAAGTTGGCAAGGATGCCATGAGCCTGGAATCTTCCCCTTACGATCGAGAGAGTCCCGAGCGAGGGAACACCGCCACTGAGCCCCGGCGATGGCTTTGAGTCGCACGAGGGAGAGAGGTCCGTATAGCCTGTCCTCCCCGCCGCCTCGCATGGGCTCATGGGTTAGTGTATGAGGACGCTCCGGTGACGGGTAGCTTCAGAGCCTGAGGAAATGAAGCACATGTAACCCGAGTAGCAGCCAATCATGGCGGACCATCGCGTCTTCCAGGATCGGTAGGGCTGGAGGGGTCGCTGGCAGGAGGTACATACGGTAATCTCCGATCTAAGACCACGCCCCCTCCCTCTTCGTAGGCTTTCAATCTGAGCCGAGAAACACGAAAACTGGCAGTATCTGCGTCACGGGGGCGAAGAAATGAGGACAGGAAGGGAGGCTAGCCGGCGGGAGGGACGGGGGACCCTGGAAGTCCCGGAGGGTCCACGGAGGTGTGTAGACAACAGAACTCTTTGGAGTCGCTTGGCAGTCGCAGCAGGGGAGACGACGATGTCGTGCAGTCGGCAGAGTGGAGAGGGAAGGGGGGGGGAGGGGAAGTTGGGGGGGGGATGCGGCAGATGAAGAGGCAGCTAGAGAGGCAGTTGGAGAGGCGGCTAGAGAAGCAGCTAGAGAGGCGGCTAGAGAGGCGGCTAGAGAGGCAGCTAGAGAGGCAGCTAGAGAGGCAGCTAGAGAGGCAGCTAGAGAGGCGGCTAGAGAGGTAGTTGGAGAGGCGGCTGGAGAGGCGGCTGGAGAGGCAGCTGGAGGGGAAGCTGATTCGTAGAGAAGCAGTTATGGTGATGCGCTTCGAAGCGAATCAATGGAATGAAACGCTGCAGCCCTTCCCGGACCGCAAGGAGGGCCCGGCTCAGCTCGAGCCAGACGATGGCGATCTCGCTCGTGCTGCTTCTTCGCTACGGAGGACAGGTTACGGAAGGTGTCGTCTATCGAGGAGGGGAATGTGGTGGATGGTGGAGTGAGCGATGCAATTCAGCCAGCAAAGGCGTTCGAGAAACCTCTGAGGGGTCGTACGCTCTTAGCGCGGCTGTCTTGACCGTTTTGGCCTTAGGCCTTCACTGGCGCGTGGTCGCTAATCGCCCCAGGCTGTCCGCTAGTCGATCAGTGCGCTACGCTGTTTCCGGTCACATTTCCCGCCTGTGGCTCGAGCGCCCAACGCTGGTGATGTTTTTCTCAGCTCCAGACAGCACGGGCCCATAACAACATCACGACGGAGCGCAGAACAGAAGGGCAAACACCATGGAGAAAACAGCATCGCCATCGGCGACCATGGGATGACGGAGAACTGCTCCCTGCGATCTGCCACAGCTTGAGGATAGCGCTTCGACGGCATAGCCATCGATCCTGGCCTCCACGAGCGGAATACCGCCCTCCTCCCAAACCTGGTCGTATCCAGAAGTGGGACAGCGCGTCTCCGGCGATCTCGAAAAGCTGGCTGCTGGTATGTGCGATGGTGGTTTCGCTCCGTGATGGTTCGCCGTCCAGGATTTCCGGCAGTACGGAGACGAGACCGGCTCTCCATCGCTATAGCTGGCGAGGCCGCACAAGGCATGTGGGTCAGACGCCCATGAACTCCATGACTAGCTGCCTAGCTGCCCGTCTCCTACGCCCTAGGTAAGCAGATAGCGAGAGTGTGAAAGAAGAGGTTACTGACCGCTTTTTTGCTCCCTAGTGACCTGTCGGCACCGGGAGACAGCCTCTCCTTGGGCCGGTTCTAACCTCCCTATGCTGGCATCCGGAGGTGGCCAGCGTGCCGTTTTGGGCTCACCACGGCTTGCCGCCTCTCTTCTCTGTTTTATTTCTTCACTTACACCTCTCGTGCCTGCACGCGGTATGTGTCTGCCCGAGTGGCGCCTCACTACCACCCGCGGAGGTCTTGAATTCGCCCACCCCCTCTCCGCTTTCTGCTTTCGCAGCCTTCACAGACCCCCCCAGAAGCCAGCAGCCAGCAGCCAGAAGCCAAAAACGGGAGCTAAAAGCGCCCGCCTGCCAAACAGACCTCGTGCCTCTTTGAGGGTTTGCCCACCGATATACGAGAGACCTATCAAGCAGGAGACGCCGAACCGCTGCGTTGCTATAATTACATACCTACCTGTTTCACACACTAAATGGGGAGGCTGGAGACGGGGTGGGGAAAGGGACGCCACGCTGTTGGTTCTCTCCTATTCCAGTCGCGGAAAATCAAAGCAGAAAAACAAAAACAAAAACAAAAAAACCATCGATCATCGCAGGGGTGCTGAAAAACGTGGCTGGGTAGAAGCAACGCGTGCTGACTTCCATGCAGCCGGAGGTCGCTGGTCGAGTCTTCAACGAGGTACCTGCATGTGCTTACATGAAAAACTGGTCTAGGCCTACCTACAGAGGTACCTTACCTTCCTACGTACCTACTTAATTTATAAGGTAAGTATGTACTCCGTGTGTACCCGCCTACCCCTCTTCCCGAACCTTAGATGCAAGAGAAGCGGAAGCTGCTACGAGCAACAAGCAGCGAAATCTGGTTTTTGATTTCCTCAAGGCCATTAGCGGAGTGGAGGGAAAGACTTGCAGCCGCAAAGTCTACGTTGGCGGTCTCGACCTCGAGTCAGGTCGAGGAAAAAGATCACCCAGCTGGGAGGCACCCTCGTACTGGCCTTTCTCAATGGGAGGCAAAACTACAAGAGGTGGTAAGCTACATGTCGGGAACGTGCTGATCGGTTAGGGATTCGTTTCGTGTTCTCGCCTATCCGCGGGTACTAATGAAGTATCTACCTATGTATGTGCTATCCTGGCCATCGCTTCCTTTCCTATCCTTCGCTTCCTCCTCGGGAAGCGGGATCTCACGTGCAACGTCTAGAACCAAGCCGGCCGGCCTCCGACTACATGCGTACCTATATCGGTACGCTGCTGCTAGCATGGACACGCAATGCCGACGCCACAAGGAAGGACGCAGCAGCAAATACGTAGAAAGAGGCAAGAAGAGCGGGTTCACGCGGCACTGGAGGAGGAGCAAGAAGACGCAGCACATCTGCCCCCACAACGCCCATTGTGTACGGGACTGAAGGATACGGAGACGGAATAAAAACACAGCCTCCCCCCACGGGGCGTGATGGCGAATCGCGGCCGCAGCTGTCAATATAAACCCGTCATCGCGCTAGACGGCACTAGAACCGCCCCTACCCCAACCCCCTACCTCTACCCCTACCCCTACCTCTGTCCCTGAGTCCCTATGACCATGACTTTGATCGACGTTCGCGACCGTGCGCCTCGCATCTCGATGGTGGCGGCGGTAGCGGCGATGAATGGCGGCACCCGATGCCTATAGTCTCGCCGACAAGGCATCGTCATCCCTGCTTTTGTAGTCCTTCTCCGCGGAAGAGGAGGGCAGGGACGAGCCGAAGGAGAAAACGGCTACACACAGGAAAGGAAAAAGGGGGGGCGAAATCGGTAGTTCCTATGTGAGGCGTCAGCCATCCGTCGTTTGGCGTTCCGTGACAGAATTAACGAAGGCGATGAGGCAGGCGTGGCGTAACGACGAATCTCAAGGGCCTAGGGCAAGCACATGCACGTTCTTAGATAGTGCCCTCCTGCATGCATACCTCCTATGTGTGCATTAGCATGCGGTCGTCGCCTCTTGCCTGCAGGTTGGACCTATCTGTACCTAGGACGCACCGCTCTAAACCAGGCTATGTCTATACTCATTATAGACTTAGAAATTGCCACGGCGACGTCCGAGCGAGGTAGCGACGCGAACGTGGGCGGGTGACTAGGCTTAGGCCAACAAGCAGATCTCGGGGCCCCGTGGCCGAACCCCGCGAAAAGCCGGCCAGACACGAACGGCCCTCCATGCCCCAGGTGCTCCGTAACATACCTGACGCTTCCCTTCCTCTAGCGAACGCACTCGGGTAAGCCAGGTATGTAGCCTACCCGTACATAGGTACCTTCTTTAGTATGGAGCTTCGGTGCGCCACTCAAAGCAAATCATGCGCACGGAGCAGCAAGCGGGGGGTGTACGCTCCAGTCCAGCTAACCCTGACCTTGTCTGATCTCTCAAACACTAGATCGCAAGCTAAGCTCGCTGTAACTTGACTCGCAACAAGCTGGCTTGCTGGCCTAGCCAGGCTTGGCACGCTGCCTTTGCCGAGCTAATGCCAAGTGGCGGCGGCGATAAACGGGCTTCAAAATAATAACTATCACAGCTCAATCCCTCTCGTCTAAGAGAGTAAGCGGGCAACTGGCGGCATGGCTGAGTATTTTACCTATCTCTAGGGGCTGGGTAGTTTGATCTCGGCGCGGGGTGTGCGCGATGAACGGCTTCCGTCTCTCGCCTCGCCTCTCCCCACCCGCCCTCAAATCCTACGCTAAATAAGAGGAGAAACACTAGGAGATCGAACGTCCAAGCCACACGCTATACCCAAGACGGTTCCATCTCGCGCCGGGAGCTACCGTCTCTAGCGGCGCCTTACTCTCTTCTTCTACCTGGAGGATCCTGGTAGGTAAGCATTTGCGTATGTGAAGTACGTCTTCAGGTTCTTTGATACTTGCTCCTCCCCCCTGTCACATCCCTTCCATTTTCATGTGCACGGCAAGCAAGCATCATCATCACCCACCCCACACATCACTGCCAGCCCATCATCGCCCTTACCTTGGGAGCAGCAGGAAGCATTACTGATTTTTTTCCTTTTTTTCTTAGCTATTTGCTTACTATTCTAGGGGGGGGGGGGGGGGAAAAAAAAAATGAGGAACTTAACAATTTACTTGATTTAAAAAACACAACAAAAAAGACCAAAAGAGAAGAAAAAAATAAAAAAAA
>JAKLNC010000344.1:0-29966 GCA_022813145.1 Barbatosphaeria neglecta | reverse complement strand
CCCCCCCCCCCCCCCCCCCCCCCCCCCCCCCCCCCCCCCCCCCCCCCCCCCCCCCCCCCCCCCCCCCCCCCCCGGGACTGAGATGACCTGATGATTTTGATGACGCGACGGATCATGATGACGATCGATGAATGCTACAATAGAGGGTGGTCTTGGGCAGGCAAATGAACAAAAGTATTATGACTGATGAGATTTCATGACAACCATAATGGGAGGAAGGGGGGTGCACATACCGCTACCTGCTAAGTAGATATTACTTTACTTGCCTGGGGAGTAATAAGATGACCGGATCGACACACCGACTTCCAGTGCTTACCTAGTAGGAGGCATAACACTTGCATCCCAAGATCTTATTTACTCAGCAAGCGGAAACGATACCCGTTGAATAAGGCGGTACCTAACTGCCTTACCTACTTGTACCTTAGGTATGTACATGCACCTAATGCAGTATTGTTACTGGGCCGACTTGTGATACCCCCCCCCCCCTTCCTCCCTATAGGGCTTCCTCTAAGAGCGGCCCTAAAATGACGCACATAACGGCCAAATCTCGGAGGCTGGCCCCTTTCAGGAAGAGAGGAAAAAAAGCAATATGGACGGGAGAAGGGGCACGGAATCGGAGGCAGGCCCCTAATACCTGTGCCTACAGGTACCTAGTAGCAGACCGGGTTTTGCCCCCATAAAAGAAAAAGTCCACCAGTCGGTGGGACTATGATGCTTTGCCACTACCGGATACCCTTTCCCCCTCTGGGATGAGCCACTCGAGATGGCAAGTAGTAGATATTGTCTGTATGCTACCCGTGGTACAAAACACAGCAACAACAAATCACGTCCTCGCTAACGTTATCTACATTGTGGACTGTCCTTCCTTTCTCTCCCTCCTCTCTTCCTCCTCACCGGCTCAGAATCTCTCCCCAGACGAAGGGCTGCGGCCGTCGTGTTGGAGAGTGCCCCGCTTAGCTGTTGGCAGCGAAGGTCGAGTTGATGGGGCCGAACTTGATGTTGGCTGTGCGGAGGCAGCGTCAGCATCGACTGCGTATCTGGTAAGGGGAGGGGGGTTAGGGCAGAGGGGAAGAAAACTCACAGTAGATGACGTGGTCGCTGGCCTGCTTGGACTCGACATCGCTGGGCACGCCGGAGCCGGTGTCGCAGGTGCCGCGGCCCTTGCCGGGGGTGCTGGCGTCGGCGTCGGTGGGGTAGGTCGAGTCGAGCCAGAGCATGTTGGCGTAGTGGTCGTCCCAGAGGGACATGACCAGCACCATGGGGCCAGCCACGGCCTTGGTGAACTGCTTGAGGCCGCCCTTCTGGCTGAAGTGGTCGTCGTCGCCGAAGGAGACCTTCTGGGCCTTGCAGAAGGCCTCGTCGATCTGGTTGCCCGAAGTGCCCGGGGCGGTCGACTGAGAGTTGGGGATCACCTTGCCGTTCTGCACGTAGAAGCGGCGGATGGCCTCGAGGTCGCCGTCGGAGCCCTTGATGAACTGCGTGACGACGGTGATCTTGGACTTAGTGTCGACGGTCATGCCGGGGCCGTAGAAGTCCTTGACGCCCTGGCGGTACGAGTTGAAGTCGCAGCCGTCAGGGTCGCAGGTGCCGGCGTAGCGCGTGGACGAGTAGGTGCCGCCACACTCGTCGCCGCTGCACCGGTGCTGGCCCACCGTGTCGCACGGGTGGGGGGTCACCGCGGTGGAGACCGAGTTGGCCTCCCAGATGTCCATCTCCGAGCAGCACGAGCCGTAGCCGCCCACGCCGGCGTTCTGGTCGTTGGACGACGCCGTCCACTGCGCCGAGTTGGCCTCGCCGTTGATGAACTTGAGATCACGCGGGCACTGCGCGTCGCAGTAGCCCGTGCCGTACTTGGCACCCGCCTTGTTGGTCGAGTACTTGCCGAGGCCGCCATCCTCGTCCATGGACACGAAGTACAGAGCCCCGTTGAGACCGCAGCCCAGGTGTGACACGTCCACGTCGAAGGTGAACTCGTTGCCCAGCAGCGTGAAGGTCTGGTACTTGCTGGCACCGTTCATCAGGTACGTGCGCGAGCCGATGTTGGTGGCTGCCCAAAAAAAAAAAAAAAAAAACAAGTCAGTCGGCCGGACAGACCCCATCCCCGTCTCGTCCCTCCCCCGCCTCCCCAGGCTGACTTACCGTACTGGCCCTTGGTCAGGAACGCAAGGGTGAGGGCGTTGCCGCTGGTGGAGGCGCCGTAGGTAGCCTTGTAGTCAGCACCTAGCACGCGATGCAGATCGTTAGCATTCCGTCCTCCGTACTGTCCGGCACGTGCTGGTACTTACCATCGAGGGCGCAGTTGGCCGCGCAGGTCTTGGAGTCCTTGCAGATGGTCTCGTTCCACTTGTTGCCCGTGTAGCAGTTGCTGTAGCCGCCCTTGTCGTGCACCCAGCGCCAGTTGGCGTCGATGGTGATCTCGCCGTTGACGTTCGTGCACGAGCCCGACCCGGAGCACTTCTGCCACGTCATCTTGGGGTGCGTCTCCGTGGTCTGCGTCCCGACCTGCTGGCCGACCGCGAGGGCCACGAAGGTGGAGAAGGCGGCGAGGCTGGCATACATCTTGGCGGCGGCTTACCGAACTGGGAGATCTGCTGTGCTCTGTAGGGGACAAACGACCTTGGCGACGCGTCTGTCTGGCTGGCTGCAGTGCGGGGCCCCGGATCTGGGGGAATGCGCCGAGGGGGGGGGGGAGAGGGTGCCCTGTTCGCTCTTATAGAGAGAGAATAGAGAGGCAAAAGGGGGAGACGAGGGGAGGGGAAGGAGAGAGGGATCTCCCGTCTCCCGTTTCCCATCCCCCATCCCCCATCTCCTGTCCCCTACCCCCCGCTGCTCGCGGTTCTAGAAGGCCGCCTGGCCTCTCCCAAAGGAGGAGTTCGGGCCTTCAGGCGCCCGCAGAAATCACTCCGTCCATTTAGTCGTTATCCATTCCACGGTAACGAGGGCCTCAGAGCCGCTGGAGATAATCTGTCGGGGTATCAGACGGCTAGGTCCTAGGGTCTCTCACTAAATGAAGTTAGATGGATGCCAACAGCCTGGACGTTGCATAGCCGGCCCCGGTTGCAATCTTCTCCGCAAAAGCATGGGACTCACAGAGTTTGCTCCCTTTGCCACGCTCCCGCTCTCGGGCGGCTAACCAGCTTGCGGAGCCGAAGAGGTACGACTGGCCAAGAGCCGCGGCCCGCCTCTGGGATGGAACGGGGAAAGCAGGTAGACCTTCGGCGGAGCATTTCTTTTTTTTTCTCTTGCCTTTTTGTCTCCTTATTTCCCCCTTTCCAGAGCCCATTTGGGATACAGCTGGACGGCAGCTCCGTGCTCCCAAGCTTTAGGCCTCAAGATAACTCTCAGACGTCGAAGCCTCCAGTCCAGAACGGCGAGGGGGTGCGTCAACTATCACGCGACTCCAGGATCGGGACTCACAGCACAGGAGAGCCCCGATAACGTGGGGGAGATAGGTGCTCACTCCTGTTTCGTTTCCCGTCTCCCTTCCCCCCACCGCTTCTCGGTTTCCGTATTCCCCTCATCCCTCCTCGAAGGTGGTCTAGAAGCAATGTTGAGGCGTTAGTACGTGGATCTATGACCCAGAAACAATAGCGAGCTCGGCGGGAAATTGGGCTGTGGGCTTCGCTTACAGGGCAACTTACCTCCGTCAATCTGGCTGATGAGCCAATACCAGCACCAGAGCCGCCGTCTAGTCGTCGGAAGAGGCAGTCGTTCGCTTCGCTCGCTCCGAAGAGTAAATAAGCACCCTCCCGCGGCTGGAAAGGGCCGAAACCCTCCTCGTGTGGGGAAGCACACGACGGGGGGGCTAATAAGGGGCGATCTTCGCGAGATGGAGAGAGAGAGAGCGAGAGAGGAGATGCAACTCGATAGCGCCCGCGTCTGCCACTATCTCGACCTCCTCGTCCTCCGCTTCTCCTTCCCCTTCCTCCCTCCTCCCCACTATCATCCCCACTCCACTCTCTCGCCCTCGTAGTAGGCAGATGCCTCCTTCCTCCAAGGTGCCAAGCTCAGGGCGGAGTGGTATCCCTCGCAGGGACACGGCTGGGCAGGTACGATAGTGGATCTCCAGACCGTCCCAGTGTGGCTCCCACACGGCTCGTCCACTATGAGTCCACTATGCGCCTCTGCTTTGGCGAGGAATTTCGCAGTCGTCGACCCACTCGTCAGCTATTCGGAAGGCAAAGCCGCCCGCGAACGCCCCCGGCTAAATGGTTCACCCAGACATCCGGAGTGCATTGGGCGTGAAAACTGTGGTTCGCTCGTAGTGTTTGTGGAGAAGGAAAGACTGGGATTGCTTAGAAGCACCGCGGTGCACGATTTGGAGAAACCGGACGCGCGCGAAAAAAAAAAGGGGGTGGAAAAAAAGTAGGGAAGAAGAAGAGCCTCCACCTCAGGAGGTGGCCAGGTCAGGGGATTTGTGGGGAGAAATACTCTCGACGATGAGGAGAAGGCCCTGTCGAGCTCACGTAGGACCAGATGCAGCAGGACCAGACCTCACATATACCCAAGTCGAAAATTAGTTAACTGCCAATGTAAACTCGAATCGTGTATGGCTGCCTCGACCCAGGTCTCCAGATTCTGGCAAACAGGGGCAATGTTGGTGAGGGCCGGCAGTGAGGAAAACTCCAAGTCCCAAAGCCCAAGGGCCCTGGCGACGACGGCGGGTAAAGCTCCGTTTGGGATCTGATATTGAGACGTAATGACCAGAATGAGGGGAAGCAGCCGAGTCAGATCAGCTCGCTCGGCATGCCGGCGAGCGGGACTCAGCCCAGAGCGTCGGAGAGCGCTGAGGAGCGCAACGTGCCTGTTCGAGGTATATTAGCCAATAACGCCCCATCTTTAGGCAGATCGAGCAGGCCTGTTGAGCCAGCTGCAGTCAGGGAAAGAAGAATGTGGGGTAAGGGAGTATCGGACGGAGCTGGGACCACGATAGTAATTGAGCTCTCTCGAGAAGATCTGGGACGCGCTGCTACCCCTACCTAGGTAGGTCAGTAGTTGAGGTTGTTCCGCGAATGAGCTTGTCGCTTGCTCTGGCAGGGCTGGATGAAGAGAAATCGCGAGTCATGGGAAAAGCCGGCTCAGGAACTACCGCATTTGCGGCTAACGGGACGGTACCTGTCTCCCGGCAAATCTTCGCTCTATGCAGGTCCAAGACTTCGTCCGTAAAATCTTGGTGTAAATCTTCGTGCGTGCTAGTAAAAGGGGGGCTAGCTGTAGCTAAGCTCCGGGGGCCACTGTGCTATTTTCGGTCGATGGCAGTAAGGGAACGGGGGCGCTGATTGGGAAAAGAAGTTGTGTGCGGCAGTCTGGTTTCCAGCTTAAGAAACACTGCGAGTGTATCCTTCAGGTATACTCCAGGAGCGCCTATTATACCACACCCCATGGCCTCGGCATGGCCTATCGACAGCTAATTTCCCCTGAGCCTCGCCGAGCGCCGTCTATTCCCATCTCCTGCGTCTGCATCATGAAGCTCCTTCCGTTTGGCTGATTGAGCCTCCGTCGCTTTGGTGCTGCTGCTGCCCTTTGCCCTCTTCGTGATCGGGGTCGGCTCCGGCGATTCGGCCTTCGCCTCCGGCGATTCGACTTTGGCCTCCACTGCAGCCGCCTTCCTCTTCTTTGGGGGAGGCTTCGCGGGAGCTTCGGCTTTCTTCGCCGCCGCCGACTGCTTTTGCTGCTTTGCTTTTGCAGACACCACGGCAGGACCCTCCTTGGCAGCGGGTTCTTCCTTGACCCCGGGCACCACGCGGCCCGTCTTCTTCTGGATATTCGGCGCGTAGCAGCTGGTCCGGCCGCCGACGGTGAGGAAAGCTAACTTCTCTCCATTCGGCAACTTGGCGGTCGTGTCCTTAACGCCCTTCCCCCACCGATGCTGGAACAGCCAGTCTTCCGGGAACCTGTCCGAGTCACCCAGCTTCTCTACCGCCTCGCGGCAGACATAGCATATGGCGTCGTAGAGAAACTTGACCTGGGCGTCACTGAAGTCGTCGCAATACTGCTCTGGGTGAAGCTTCGCCTGATACAGCACCTCGTCTCCCACCCAGTTCCCAATACCGCTGATGGTTGCCTGATCCAACAGTAGAGCCTTGATGGGGACGTGCCGGCTCCGCATCTTGTCCAGCAGATACGCCTCCGTGAAGACATCCGGGTCAACAACAGGGTCGGGCCCGTTCTCCACCAGAGGCGAGGCCTTCCGGATGCTTTCACCAGGGCAGTCGACGAGACGGACCCGGCCAAAGCGCCGTGCATCGGTGAAAGCCACCTCAACCTTCGGGTTGCCCGCCGTCTCGAGCTGGAACTTCCAGAACTTTGGCGGCCACTGATCCGCCTCACCGGGCTTCATCTTGTTGTAGTAGTTCGTGTAGGCCGTTTTCGTGCCTTTTATATGCATCCATCCTATACCACAGCGTTAGGGGAACAGTTTATGATCTTCCTGTTTTGGAGGCGAATAGGCTCTTTACCTGTCATGCCAAAATGCATCACCGGATGTGGAGGTTTGTCCAAGACAAGCCTGGATTTCTGGTCAGCCAAGCAGCCTCACTACAGACAAGCAGTTGAAAGAGACTGGTACTAACCAAAAGTATTTACCCTGACTGCCGGCGGAGAGAACCTGACAAGAAGGGACAATGTTCAGTCTTCCGTCTTGGGGGCGTGATAAGGGGAGGCCAGAACACACTTTTTTGCCTTTCAAAGCGGCGGCAACCTTGTCACCGGTAGTGCCGGCCTTTCCAAAGACGTTGTTGTCATCAACTGCCGTCACCTTCTCTATGCGCTTCCCCACAAGGTGAAGGCGCAGGAAGTGAACGATTCTTGCCACTAGATTGCCCCAATTGTGACAGTGGACACTGTTAGCATAACCGCCTTGATATTTGGGGTGGGGAGCCGACGCTTTACCTTCAGCGATCTCGGGCATCTTTGCTAGTGGTGAAGGAAAGGATTTGTTGTGATGGGTGGATTGCAGGCAGCCACAACTTGAAAGGTGAAGATGTTTGGGCCTGGGTGGATTTCTGCAGTTGAGCAAGTGCGATAGCGTGTTCTGGGGATTACTTGCTGATGCGACCTTAACGCGAAGTCTTGTGACATGCCATGTGACACTACCCACCTAAAAATGGGCCCAAGGCCCGCAAAAATTTGAGCTCCATAACTTGCCAGCTAAAAACTCTGCTTGCATTTCTAGCTCCAGACCAGCAACTTCCACTTCTTCACTGCTATTCCATTCATTCCTTTTCCCCTTCTCTACCTCGCCAGAAAGAATTGCGCGCAAGCAAGCAAGCAAGCAAGCAAGCAAAGGTAAGCAGTAATCGCAGATCCTCTTTCCAGCCCATCTCCTCCTGATGACACTACCAATACCGCAAACAAACTAGAGTCTTTGACCTCATGGAATGAAACTGCTATTGTCACGTCAGTCTGAAGAAGACTACAACTTCTGTCTTTTGATTCCTGCACAGCACAGAGCTTGCCTGCCAGATTGGAAAGTACTTCGCTAATCCGCCTCTACAGGGTACTGCTGTTGAGGCACCTCGATTCAACGATTCAACGAGGATTGTGCTAGCCAGCCAACTGGCCTCGATGGCTATGCCATGACTGGACTGCAGGTCCCTAGTAACATCGGCGCTCCCAGCTTGCCATCCACAAGGTCAGTATCCACCCATATCACTCGGCACTCATCTTCTTCTCTACCTTTCTTTTCTGATGAACATTACTTTGCTTCGGCAAGTTGGAATTACCGACTGAGATGCAAATCTTTGACGAAAACCTTTGGCTGTTTCTGATCACCCACACACTGCCTTTTCCCATTGCACTGCCCACTCATTGCAACAGAGCTGAATCTAATAATGCCTGCAGTCTTCTCATGATTATAGGATGCATCCTCCGGGCCACCCAGTGATCTGCATTCATCTGGTAGGTAGATACTGCCAATCTTCCTCGATATCTACTCGTCCTCCCATTCCCTGATGAAACGGCACTGGGCTCCGAAATCATTGCATTTATGAGCAGATATGCCACTTTTGCGACAGGCCTAGAAAACCTCGTCCACTGATCCACAACACCCATCATCCCGAGAGCACAATACCTGGGATCTTGCATGCGGCTAACCCAAAGATAGGTTTGCTGCCGCCTTTGTTGCTGTTCCCACCTATCCATGGAGTAACTGGTGAGTCTAATATTTCTTATATCTTCTGGCAAACACACCTTTCATGATGACACCGATGACGAGTCTTATTCGCGTTCGCGATGCAGACACCATATTTTTTCTACCATTCATGCTTTACCTGAACCATATTGGTGTTCTAGACAGTTTTATCTTCTCTCGAAGTTCGGCTTACACAGTTGCTAACTGTGCCTCGCCAGGCTACTCCTAGGTTACTACTCTGCCTCTGAACTGCCTGTGAATACATGCTAATCTGGCAATATTGAACTTGTCTAAGGTTGGTCAGCATTCTCCCTTAGCCTTTCCACCCACTCAACCCCCGAGCGAGACCCCTGTCTCATGATGATCCGACTATACCAAATGACAAGCATATGTCAGAGCCTAGTGGCAGAGATGAGAAGTGTCCTGTCTGAAATCTTCTTCACAATGAGATACTATGATACCGCAATTCAGCAGCGAACCTCATTGCTAACGAAAGGTCCAGATAATCTTGTGTGTACCTACCTACTGACACAGCTCGCCATCCTGCCATATCACTCACCTCCACAATGTAAGTTCTACTTGGATCTTGTTCCACCTCTTCTTGTACCCCCCCAGCGGCCCATTATGATGAACAACCAATTTCACGACGGTCAACATAGCCTCTCAGGCTTTGATGAGACTGCCTTTGACAAGGCAACCAAACACTGATCTTTGCGCCCGTTTCTTCGATATTTTCTCCTGCTACCTTCGTCATGGGGTAGTGCTCTGGCTAACCAGCTGGAATTATCTCAGATCCTCATGCAGACCAGGCATATTTTTCTTCAGGTAGATCATGCATTATAGGTAAGTCTGTTTTTCCTCCTTGACTCTCTTAGCTCTCTGGATGTGGCGATTCCTATTGGGATGACTGTCTATGCTCGCATGTGCATTTGCTGTAGTATCCAGCAACATAGCTATGAAAAAATCAAGTAATCATGCATGACATTGTCGGGCTATCCTTAGATAGCCTGCACTTTTTCCCATTATTTGTGTGCTATGCCTCAATCCCTCCTTATGAATTTAGATAGGGATTTACTGCGCCGAGCTGCTTTTAGCTTTGCCCATAACCACAGTATGCTGCTAGTTTTCTTTTCCTTCGTAACGCCATATAAACATGCCAAGATCATGATGAGTACAGGTAGGTACTATGTACATATATCCTCACCCCCTTTCGGGTGTAGAGGATGGGTAGGTAGTAGACGGGGCTCATTACGGGATGGGGAACAGTAGCAACAACAAGCAGGGCGCAAGCGCCGCAATTATCTTCCAGCGCAGAGAATAGGTCTCTGTTGACGGCGACCACAGGGAGGAGCCGCCGCTGTCCGGCGTGGCGGTAGCTGTGAAGAGGCCCGTGAGGGTCTCGGGAGAGGAGGTGGTGGGGGTACCAGCAGCCGAGCTGGTCATGGTCATACCGGGCCAGTCGGTGGACGCGGCGTACCAGATGCCGTTGATGATGACGCCCTGGCCGTTGCGGATGCTGGTGACCTGGTCGTCACGGCAGGCGGAGGGGATGTCGCGGACGTAGCAGGTAGCCTGGGGGCTGTCGGGCAGGTGCAGGGTGCTCGTAGCATTGGCGGGCCCCGTGGTGTTGTAGACGGTGGTGTTGATGGCCGCGCCGGTGCTCACGCTCGTGCCCATGATGATGCGCGCGAAGACCTGGAACGCGGTCTCGGGTTGGTAGGCGGGCACAAAGTGGCCGGCCTGGTAGATGCGGCTGAAGGATAGGTTGCCGAACTGACGCACAACGCCGCCGATGTACGAGTCGTTCACGATGACGGGGGCGTAGCCGGCGGCTGGGAACGAAGAGGCGTAGGGCTCCCCTGCGTTCTGCGCCACGGCCATGCTGACCGCCTCGCCGCCCATCCAGTTGCAGATGAAATCGCGGTCGCCGTAGACCAGCCCTACACGGACGCCGGCCTGCAGCAGCGCGGCCAGCTTGGGCACCATGGGTCCGCGCTCCCAGTCACCGGTGGCCGAGAAGGCGGAGTACACGCCGTTGCTGGTATCGCTGAAGTTGACCGCAGAGCCGATGGCCGTCAGCGTCTCCTGCGTGTTGAGGTACTCCATATAGTAGCTCGGTGGGAAGCTGTCGGGTATCTGGTGCGCTAGGTCGTAATAGGAGCGCCCGGCGTCGCCAAACGGCTCTACGAGTTGGCTCGTGCACGTGGTCTGCGCGGAGGCGCAGAGGCTGTTCACCGACTCTATGTCGCCGTCGTCTTCCGGGTCGTACACCTCGACCGCCGTCCGGCACTGGTTGATGAGGTCCTGACACCCGCCTGGCACGTAGAAGGAGGCGTTGATCAGCGTCGCTTGCAAGGCGGGCACCGCCTTCAAGCCGTACGTGTTGTTAACCATCATGGCGGCATAGAAGGGGCCCTGGACCAGGTCGTCCACGCAGCCGTTGACGATGCCCAGCGATGCCAAGTGCATGTCCACGGCTGAGCCCCGCGGTATCGTTCCATTCTTCCTCCGGGCATTCTCCTCTTCCCACACCTCGGCGAAGACCGGCCCGTACTTGCCCCCGTAGCTCTCGGCAAATAAGTTGACGCCCAAGGAGCTGTTGCCCGGGGGGTTGTACTGCGGGAACGTGGCCAGGAAGCCTTGCATCATGTGGTATACGGCCCTGGCGGCGATGGCCGTGGTGTTGGCCGTGGTGTTCAGGCTCTGCGAGCTGAAGGTCCCATTCAGCAGCAACGAGCCGCTGTCGCCCGACGACGTCGGTGGTATGGTTATAGCGTCGGTGAAGAGGTTCAGGGTCCCGTTTGTGGGCACGTCGTAGGAGAAGCCAACCTGGTTGGGCTGTAGGTGGGTGGGTCGAGTTAGCAAGAGGGGACGCGATAGGCGGGTGGGCTAGGTGATCGGGGTAGCAGGCCGGCCATACCTGGTCTATGAAGAGCATGTTGGAGGCGCGGTCCCAACCCCATTCTCTGGCGGCAGTGCCGAGCCGGTCCGCGCCGAGCTCGATCACCTCACAGGGACCGGTCTCGGTGAACATGCCGAACATGGAGCTCGACCCGGGCCCGCCATTGAGCCATATGGTGAGGAGGGACGTCGGTTCTCGGGCGGCGACGAACCAGAAGAAGAGGTTCGTCTGGTACCGGCCGGGCACATTGACCCAGCCTGTGTACTGCTGCTGCGTGTCGAACGCGGTGGTGCAGACATTCTGGGGCACTCTGAACGTGACCTTGATCCTCGGATCGAGGGGGGATGCCACCTGCGTCAGGTTGAGGCTGCCGGGAAGAGGTGGGAACTGGGCGAGGCACGTGGAAACGAGGAGCAGGAGGATCAGGCAGAGCGATATGCTGCCGGTGCTGCCGCTGCAGCCGCCGCTCGACGACAGAGGGCAACGAGAGAAGGAGCGCATCCTGGCCAGACCATCATACCAGCCGACAGGCAGAGACGAGGTGGAGGTGGGCAATGGGTGGAGAGGGAGGGGATCGAGATCTGGGCACTCCTCACTGGATTAACAGCAAGTTCTAAGCTCAGCACTCCGTATCGTTGCCACCCACAGAAAATGCGAGGCTAACAAAAAGGGCCAAGAAAGAGTGGGAAGGGCCCAGAGGTGCCTATAAGCGGGGGGCCCAATGGGAGAGGAAAATGAAGCAGAATCAAAGGAGCGACAAGAAAACGAGGGATGAGAAACGAGGGAAGATGGAGAGGGAGAGGATGACGACGGGCTACCACGTCTGGGGAGACGCTGGGGTGCGACGCTGGGAAGCCGGCACGCGAAGCCTGGCTGCAGCGAGAGATTGGGGACGAATTGGCGTTCGGCCGGGCCATCTGCCGTGCCGGAAGACCGGGATTTGCCGCTGGGAGCGCTAAATTACAGGCATGCTGCGTCTTCTGTAGGCTCCTTCGCTGCCTGGACGCAGAGGCGTGGAGACCGTCCGGTGCTTGGCATCCAGGCACCGTCGCTGAAAGGCACGAGAATCAAGGCGCGAGAACCAAGGCGCGAAAATCAAGGCACGGGGCACGCGAACGGGGCTGAATTCGGCTGTGCCTGAGTTCGGCACTGGGATGATCCCACTTTGCACTCGCTAACCACCTCCCACAGGAACGCCCGAAAATCGCAGAAGTAAACAACGTCAATTACCACGCGAGAATGCGCGAGAATAACGAACCCTAAACGCAGTAAACTCGACGGGGTTGTGCTAGAACGGCCATGTTCCCATCCATACCTCATTGCTGGTCGCCTCCGCAGTTCGCCCTGCGGACTGCCCTGTGCAAAGCGCTAGCAGGCATTAGCTCGACGCACCACCACCGCAGCCAAGCCTCTCTCTCCCCTCCGCGGTGCGGCTGAGAATTAGTGCGAAAGTCGCGTCCGCTAGCTTTCCCCTGGCGGCCACCTGCTCGTGCCGTGGGCAACCCACCCGGCTCTTCGTCATGGCTTCTGCTGCGTCTCGCTGGCGTCGCAAGCAATCGAAGACGGTCTGTACTTCGGCAGGCGACCTACAGGACACTCTGGGCGGGAGAAAGGCCATCCCGTCCAGCAGACAGCAGCCGCCGCGATGAGCAGCAACAGCGACAACGGCACGTCGGCGACGGACATCATCACGTACATCGGCGTGCCGCTGGCGGTGCTGGGCGTGCTGCCGATCCTGTACAACACCTTCCTGACGCTGGTGAACGTGTCGCGCATCAAGCGCATCCTCCGCCACAGCCAGCTGACGGCCCTGACGCGCAGCGACGTCGTCAACCGCGTGATCGAGATCGAGCTGCCGCGCTACGCCGTGACGCCCTGGGACCGCTTCCAGCACCGCCGCGAGTACTGGTCCCTGGCGCGGCACCCCAGCGCCATCCCCGGCGGCTCGTGGACCACCTTCAACTGGAAGACCAACACTATCGGCATCAAGACCCAGCGGGTCGAGTATGCCGACCAGCTGCGCCAGCCCCAGGTCGAGGTGGCCTTCGACGAGCTCGTCTCCTACCTGCTCGACCTGGGCGCCGTGCCCGACCCCCACGGCTGGAGGCTGCTGCGCGCCACGGGGCTCTGGACCCCCGTCGGCTGCGCCCTGATGAAGTCGCCCGACGGTCAGGCCAACGCCCTGACCCTCGCGCCCCTGGACGACTCCGACGGCAATCTGTCCCTGGCCGTCGCCTGGTCCTCGCAGTGGACCACGCGGGATTACTCCCACCTGCCCCCCTACTGGGTCAGGCTGCCCGCGCCGCCCGTCGAGAAAGGCACGAGCGGCAAGGGCGACAACGCCGGCGGCGGCGAGGGCTCGGGACCTCCCGGAGCGGCGGACGATGAGGCTACCGACACCACCACCGCCACCAGCCCAGATGACGTGCAGGAAGGGAAGGGCGAAGGCAGCGCCGCCGCCAGCATGAGGAAGGCGTCCTTCGACTCCGCCGAACAGGAGGGCCAGGCCAACGCAGGCAAGGCCATCACGTGCCAGATCTCCGCAGATGGCATCGTGGCCGCCCTGGCGCAGGAGGAGGAGGGCGGCCAGGAGCGGCTGCAGAGCTCCACCCAGCTGGACAGCCTGTACATCGACCACCTCCGCATGCGGCCGGGGCGGTCCGACGGCGCCTGGTTCGCCAGCGCGGTCACGGCGTACGGCACGACGAGCCAGACGATCCTGTGGAACTACAAGATCCCCGAGGAGATCTTGGCCTTCGCGCGCAGGGAGACGGTGCCCTGTGGCGTACTAGTGCTCCTGGGCATCGTGGACGAGTCCGCCACGCCGGAGTGGGCGACCAAGTACCACGACCACGGCGCGGCGCTGGAGCAGCACGTGCGCCGCCACAAGGAGCAGCAGGCGGCCATGATGGCCGAGCAGCGCCTGCCCCCCGCGCAGAAGCAGCAAGCCGTGCAGGACCGCCTCCGCCGCGAGGCGGAGCAGCGGATGCAAGATCGTATGTCCCTTCTTAAGTCTCACCACGCATACAGGCCACCGTTTTATCGAGCGACAACATCGAACTAACCCCCCCCACCTCTCACGCAGTACGGGACAAGTCGCGCGCCGACAGCCAGCGTAGAGAGACGCGCCTGATGGAGGCCCTGCAGAGCCCCAAGTGGGACACGCGACTGGTGGCCGAGCACAACCTCTGCTGGCTCAAGAGCCACGGCCACGTCGGCCACGTCGGCGGCGGCGACACCGGTCTGGGCCTGCGGCTCAAGGACGCCGTCGGCACGCTGCTGCGCCGCATGGTGCTGGACGGCCAGTTTGCCGCGGACGTCTTCCGCATGCTGGATCTGTGGAAGGCCTGGGCGGACATCGGCGGCATGAAGAAGGCCGACTACCAGGCCCTGCGCGACAACCAGCCCGTCTTCGCCCAGGCGACGCTACTCGTGGCCATGATCAAGGACAACGCGAATGCCCTCGAGGGCACGCTGTCCATGGACCTGCAGGAGTGTCTGCGCATATGGAGGAAAGTGCGGCTGGGGTAAGATGCGTGTAGCAGGGAGCTTGTATACTGTTCGATTTCAGTATGCCACGGACTTGGAGATAGGATATACCATCCTAGTAGACGAGAGTTTGAAGGCTCGAAATCAGGATCACTTTAGCTCACGTCCATCTCTAAAACATGCGCGGTCACCAGAAAACGGCAAAGACACTGGCTGGGTTATGATCCAACGACTAGTTTTATGGAAATCCTACGCGACGTGAATTTTCTCGAATGTAAGCTATGATAATCGTGACGCCCATCTGTGCTGTTGAAGAGACGAAGTAGGGGGGCGATAAAAAACGACGCAAGTCCATCGGGTTCGGGTTTGAGGGTGATAGGGGGGGAAGGAGGGATCACGTCGTCTTGTAAAAGCAGAAGCCGATGTAGAAGCTGGCCGCCTCCATCTCGGCCGGGGTGACGAGCAGCTGGCCCGTGTCGCGGTCGCGGACGCCCATGCGCTCACTCAGGGGGCCGAGGATCCGGTCGTCCTGGAGCGTCTCCCACATCTCGCGGAAGGGCCGGCAGAACTGCATTTCGAGGTTGAAGTCCTCGGCCAGGGCGCGGAAGGCGGGCCACGGCACGACGTACTCGGGTACCTCGTCCACAGCCTCGCTGAGGTAGAAGTTGTACTTCCAGCCGAAGGGCGGCCGGAAGATACCGTCCGCGGGCGTCTTCCCCGGGAACCTAACCCGGTAGATGTCGTTGCCCCACTCGGCCGTCGCCTCCGCCTCGCCCTCCTCCGCCTCACCCTCCTCCTCGACCTCCCCTTCCTCGGCCGACGCGAGCGGCGCTAGAGGGCTGCTCGTGCCGGCCGTGCTAGCAGTGGCAGCAGCAGACGCCTTCCCCTTCGTGTCCTCGGCCTTCTTCGTCCCGGCCGCGTTCTTCTCCTTTTTCTTCTTCTCCTGGTTCTCGTTGAACTCGCGCACCCGCTCGCCGATGATGTCCGAGTTCGGGATGCAGCCGATGAAGCGGCCGCCCTTCTTCAGGGCGCCCGAGACGTTCTGGAGCATCATCCGCGCCTTCTGCTCCGACTCGAAGGCGTAGTGCATGCAGAACATCATGCTCACGACGTCGAAGCCCCTCTGCGACAGCGGGTTGAGATCGAAGCCGACTTCGCGCACGATATTAACGTCGGCGATGCTCTCGGCGAAGCAGTCCTTCACCTGGAACCGGGCGTCGAAGAGGCGCGGGGAAGGCCGGCGGTGGTAGCCGCCCCGTCCTCCCCTGCCTCCGCCGCCGCCGGATCGCTGGCTCATCTCGCGGTATCGGTCGCGGGCTTGCGAAATGCTGACCTCGGCCGGGTCCAGGCCCACGTACAACTGGACCGGCTCGGGCGCCTGGTTCCACTTGCCGAGATCGCCGCCCTTGCCGCAGCCGATATCGAGCACCAGGAGGCCACCGTCCGGATCCCTGCCCTGCTGCTGCTCGTCCTCGTCGACGGCGAACTTCTGGATGATGCAGCTCTTGACCCAGTTGTTGAACGACCGCAGTCCCTTGATGGTGCTCGCCGTCTTCCGCCACTCCCGTCCCCGCTCGGGCACCGCGTTGTAGTGTGCGCGGACGACGTCGTTGATCACTGTCCGCTGCCGCCTCTCTTCCTCCTCCTGAGACCGCCGCTCGCGCTCCAAGGCCCGCTGCCGGATTGCCTCGCGCTCGGCATCAGTAATGCGCGCGCGCTGGCCCGGCCGCTTGGGCTTGCGGGGCAGATCGCTGCCGCCCGAACCCGAAGCAGCGGCACCCGACGACGGGGGGAGAGCGTGCTTCTTAGCCGGCTCAAGAGACTTCGCGTCGAACGGCTGCGGGAGCTCGTCGTTGGCGGATGGGTTGCTCGACTTGGCGGTGAAACTGCCCTGTTTGGACGGGCGTGCGCCATCCCTGTCGGGGGAATCTGGCCGCTTGCGCTTCTTGGCCGATTCCAGCTTCTTCGCCTCGTAGGCCTGGGGCCGCTCCTTGGTGTCGTCGTCGTGCATTTCGATCGTGTGTGTTGGTAGGTAGGTAGTTGAAATGAGCTGGTCGATTAGCTGGGGCTGAGCGCAGGGTGACAAGCTATCGATAGAGAGGAGACTCAAAAAGAAAAACGAATCGTTGCGAGGCAGGCAACGAGACAAGTAAAAGAAATGCAGCCGAAATGGCTGCGGCGCTTGTCCGTCGCCGTCAGCGGAGAGCGAGGGAGCAGCTGGGAAAGTCTGGAGAATGAAGGGGGGAAGGCTGAGCGTCAGAAGGAAGAGGGCGCGTTGCCCCTGGAGCTGAGTGGCCTTTGGCGCATCCCCAGCTCACTCAGCACAAATTCTTAGTGGCGCAGCGGCACAGGTCCGACGAGAGTAAAATAAGGCAGGCAGTTGCTAAGCGCGAAAAATTGCAAACCCATGACACAGCACGAAGTCAATTGCCGGTCATCTTCCCTTCCAAATCTCAATCATTCTTAAGAATTTGCGGATTCTTGTCCGTGCATTCATACCTTAGTTTATAGCTTATGGAGTGATGTTACTTCCGTAAGAAGGCAATACCATCTCCAGCTGCAAGGGTTCTCATTTCGGCCTAGGCCTAGCCAGGCCCCATTAACAACCTACGACGTTCAGAGTCCGCAGTATAGCATCGCCTACCAAACGAGAACGGTTCTCCGCGGTTTTAATCGACGGTGACCAATAGCAGAATAGCCTGCCTCTGGTTTTATGTATAGAAAAGAGCTGGGCAGTTAAAGATACAAAGCCGAGGCAATATAACGCGCTGAAGTTGAGCACGCGCGCTTAGAGGGTGGGTGGTGGGGGAAGGAGAAATCGACCTGTGTTTACGTAAGGAAGCGCTTAACCGAAAAAGGGAAGAAGGGAAACGGCAGGAGTGACGCGCCAGGTCTGTCGCCTTGCGGGCGCTAGGGCCACTCAGCTTTCCAGCAACTGCGGTACCCGTTGGTGGGCCGGTCGAACAGCAACAAATCAGCGGAAGCTTCCAGGCAGAGAACAAACAGTACGGAAAAAGAGCTGGAAGCCCCAGAGGTGCGTGCTTTGGCCCGATCTTCCACAACCTTATGGCACGTTCGCCTGCCCATCTTCGAGCTACTTAGGCCAACTTCTCCCTCACCGTCAGCCCTCCTTGTACTATCTTTCCGGCTCTCGTCAGCCCCCAGCGTCCTCCTGGCCCTGCTTCTATATCCAAACGGCGCCCTCCTCTTCCCCTCGTGCCGCCCTCATACGCTCCCAGAGCAGACGTAAGGTTGAAGCAGACGATCAAGCGCAACCATGGGCTCCGACCCGCAGTACGCAAAATGGCCACTGCTGCCGCTGGCCCAGCACGTGTTCGCCCTCACCAACCCCTACGCATCGCGGCAAACGCAGCAGGGCGCCCTCAAGAGCCTGCAGGACGCCATCAGCGAACACAAGATGGCGCCCCTCTACCGGTATCTAGCGCACCCGCTCGAGGGCATCCTGAACTCCGTGGGCGAGGGCAGCTCGGGCTCCGCAGCAGCCGCCGGCAGCGGGAATGGCGGCGCCAGCGGTGCGGTCCCCTCGAAGCCGCTGAGCCGCAAGTCGAGTCTCGTCGGCATGATCGCGACCAAGAGTCCCACGACAACCGTGCCGCTGCCGTGGGACGAGGAGCTGTATCAGAAGCTCAAGGACGACAACGACCGGGAACTAGACGAGTTCCAGAAGGAGGAAGACGAGGCGGTCGAGAAGGCGGGCGAGACGGAGATCCAGGCTGCACAGGGCAAGCGTGCCGAGTTCTGGGCGCGGGTGGGCGACAAGGTCTGTGTGCTTCTCCCCCTTTCTCGCCTCCTTTCCCGTGCGCTTCTGCCTCCCCACTGACACCTCTCGTTGCCCCTCCTCAGGACAAGGCGATAGCCGCCTACGAGGCCGTACTAGAGAAGACGGGTGTGCTGGGAACTAAGATCGACCTCGTGCTGGCCATCATCCGCCTGGGCCTCTTTTACGGCGATAAGGTGCTCGTGAAGAAGCAGGTGGACCGCGCCAAGGCGCTGGTTGAGTCGGGCGGCGACTGGGACCGGCGCAACCGGCTCAAGGCCTACGAGGGCCTATACCTACTAACGGTGCGATCCTACAATACGGCGGCCCCGCCGCTGCTGGACAGCTTGTCGACGTTCACCTCGTACGAGCTGTGCACCTACAGCAACCTGGTCGTCTACTCCGTGCTGGCCGGCTCCGTCAGCCTCAAGCGCGTCGACTTCAAGTCCAAGGTGGTGGACGCGCCCGAGATCCGCGCCATCCTAGGTGATGGCGAAGACAAGCTGCTGGCGTTGACGGGCGCCATCTCGGCGGGGCCCGGCGCCGACGACAGCGCGACGGAGGCCGACGCCACATTCCCCGCTGCGGCTGCCCCGGCCACTGCGGCGTCCCGAACCGCCGTCGTCAACCTGAGCACGCTCGGCACCAGCACCGACCAGCCCGAGGCCGAGATGTCCGTCGACTTCTCACCGCTGGCCCAGCTCGTCTCGAGTCTGTACAATGGCCGCTACAAGCTGTTCTTCCAGGCGCTTGCCGCCGTCGAAGAGCAGTTCCTCACCCAGGACCGCTACCTGCACGAGCACAAGAACTGGTTCATCCGCGAGATGCGCCTGCGCGCCTACCAGCAGCTGCTGCAGTCATACCGCGTCGTCGGGCTCGAGAGCATGGCTCACGACTTCGGCGTCACCGTCGACTTCCTGGACCGGTATGCCCCGCCTCTCCCATGTCCTGTATAATCATTCATTCCTCTTCGGTAGAGCTCTAGACTGACGTATGGTGTACAGCGATCTCGCCAAGTTTATCGCCGGTGGCCGCATCCCCTGCACCATCGACCGCGTGTCCGGCAAGGGTGTCATCGAGACGAACCGGCCCGACGACAAGAACAAGCAGTACCAGGACGTCGTCCGCCAAGGCGACCAGCTCATTACCAAGCTGCAGAAATACGGCCAGGCCGTCCGGCTCCGTGGAAGCGAGAGGGCATAGAAAGTGCGGACATATGCATAGAAAGGAAACTTATGTTGTTAGATGATTTGCCTGTTACGCCTTAGCACTCGTCTTACATGCAAATAAGTACATAGACAGGCAGGCGAAGCATCAAAACCTTTACCATAAAATGCAATGGCCTGTCGTTTTTATCAGTGCTCATGACTATACTGTAGTATGGCTCGAACGTTTTTAGAAGAGAGATTGTTCGCCTATCCTACTTTTCACCCTGCTCCTTAGGCAAGCAGGGAATGTAAAGTACCCACTTTGGGCCCCTTTTTATGTCCAACCCCCGTTTTTCTCCGTCACCCCTTAACCCCCCCGAGATATTCAATTCGCTCTGGTCTATGCAACGAAGAGTAATCGCCAAGGCGACGCTTTTACGTAGAAGGAAAATGAGGTGTTATCCTAGAACATAGGCAAAACCTAGTCTAACCTAAACTAGCCCAACCCCAACAGCTACGCGCGGAGTTACCTATCGGTACTGGTCCATGAATTGCTTGTGGAACTTGACAATGCTGCCCACCCATTCGGTACCTGGGGCGAGGAAGGTGGTGCGGAAGTGCAGGGTGTCCTCCTTCTGGCCGAAGCCGCTGCCGGGCACGACGCAGACGCCGGTGGCCTCGAGAAGGCGCAGGCAGTAGAACTCGTCGGGGGTGCGGCCCTCGGCCGCGGCGGCCTCGGCGGCGCGGGGGGGCACGCGGATAGTGGGGAAGAGGTACATGCTGCCCTGGGGGTCGGCGCAGTGGACGCCCTCCATCTGGTCGAAGGCGCGGTGGAGGGCGGCGGCGCGGGCGCGCAGGCCGTCGAAGATGGCGGCGTACTCAGCCTGGTACTGGGCGAAGCTGGGGTCGCCCTCGCGCGGGGGCCGGACCATCAGCTCGACCAGGCACTGACCGATGACGGGCGCGCACAGCGTGATGCTGACGAACTTGTAGATCTGCTCCTGCACGCGCGGGTCGAAGCCCACCAGCTCGAAGTAGCCGCCGCGGTGGCCGCACTCGCCCACCATGCCCTTGGACACCGAGTGCAGCGACGCCAGTTCGATGCTGTCGTACTTGCCGGGGGTCTCCTGCTGCAGGCGCCGCAGTACGCCCTTGAAGGAATGGAACTGGCCCACGAAGACGTTGGTCTGGTACACCTCGTCGGCCAGGATGACCAGCCGGTTGGCCTGCGCGAAGTCGATCACGGCCCGCACATCCTCCTCTGACAGCGACGCGCCCGTCGGGTTGCCGGGGTTGATGATCACGATGGCGCGTACGTCGACACCCTCGCTCCTCGCCTTCTCGTACGCGGCCTGCACGGCCGCCACCTCCGTGCCCCAGTTGCGGGCCTCGTCGAGGTAATAGGGCACGCAGGTGGCGTCGAGCACCGACAGCGAGGCCGTGTAGAGGGGATACTGCGGGATCGGCACCATGATGCCCGTGTCCTTGCCGGCGCAGATGATGTGCAGCAGCGTGTTCACGCCCGAAGAGGCGCCGGCGGACAGGTAGATGTCCGACTCCTTGGCAGGGAAGCCGTCTCGCCCTGGAGAAAAGGCACATCGTTAGCCCCAACCCCCCTTCTATACTTCTATACTATAATTAAAGAGTAAAAGGAAGAGGAGACGCACGCTCGAGGAAATCGGCTATGCTCTGCCGGATCGCCGGGACGCCGTTGCTAGCGCTGTAGGCGCCGACAGACCCGACGCGGGCCAGCAGCCATTTTGCCCGCTCTATGACATCAGTCTTGTACTGGAGCTGGTTCACCAGCACGTCCTCGTGTTCCAGCAGGAGGGGGTTCTCCAGGATGCTGAGAACCTGCCGGAAGAAGGTGATGGGCTTCTGGTCGAGCTGCTGCGGGTTGCCTATGTTGGCCGAGACGACCTCCCGGAAGGGCAGGTCGGTGTCGCCCCTGGCGAGCTTGGCCCGGTACTGCTCCGACTTGACCGCGAGCTCGCCTCTTACGGCGTACTGCGCCTCCCGCACATGGGGGTTGATGTTGTCGAAGTTGAGCCTCCGGGACGAAGTGGCAGACATGGCTCGAGAGAAGGCGGGCAAACGCTGAGGGTAGGGGCTAAGAATAAGTCTGGAGCTGGAACCGAAGAGGCTCGACGACCGGCTAGCACTGGCAGCAGAGCTGTTGCGAAACTTCGGCGGGGTATGCGTAGAGAAGTCGACCCTCAATGGCGGGGCAGCCCACTGGGAGGTGCCTGCGGGGGGTGATTAATATGTGGTTGGTTAGCGGGGAGTCAGCAGCGGGAGTCCCTGGAAGGACAAGGCCTACATCGGCGGGAAGGAAGAGGGGGGCAAGAAGGGTAGGAAGGCTGGGAGCAGCCGACGAGAACCAGGTAGGTACCTAGGGAAGAGAAACCTGTGAAGGGGAGAACAAACAAGAAAAGGCCGCAAGCCAGATGGTCTGACAGTGGCCGTCAGACGAGGCAATTTGGGGAATGAGACACTTTCTTTTGCCTCACAAGAAGAAAGAGAAAAAAAAAAACTGGCATGCCAATCGGCATGTCGCCCAGACTGTCGAGATCAGCACACACCAGCTCTTACCTCGACTGATTTCGACACCCGATTCATCCCATGCCATGCCATGGATCCCTCTGTCTCATCCATCCCACGCTGGTGGGATCGGATCGACGGGCTTTGCGACCCACGAAGCACATCAGCAAGGGGCGCCACTTAACCACCCTAGCTAACGAATGCCAGGCAGCGTAGTGGGTGCGCAAGGATTGCCTGTCCACCCGAGGGAAACCGCCCGCGTTACAGCAGCTGCCTTGGTGGCCGGCCGAGACCGGGGAAGCCCGCGAGCCGAAGCGGACGGCGGACTCGCACATGGAGATAGTGCATGAAGAATCTCCCACTCGAGCGCGGGCACGGGGAAAGACGGAGATGGGATGGGGGGGTGAAGGGGAAAGTCGCAGGGCAGAGTGGAGCTAGGCAGGAAGATAGCGTAGGGGAAAGGAAAGCGCGTCGTGGGGCGGTGGTGGTGGTAGGGCTAGTGATCTGTAGGTTGGTCCGAGGGTTTCGGGTAGTGGCACTAATAAGGCAAGGAGTTAGGTAAGGAGTTAAAGCGGTAAAAGCTTCACCTGAAAAACGCCTCGTATCCCATGACTGCGCGCCTGGCAAGGCGCGGTTCGCCGTCTGCCCTGAGCGATTTCCGACCGCCATCGCTGGCCGGCATCGATTCAATTCCGCGGCCGCTCCGAACGCCCTGCGGAGGCCCGCGGCCTGCACTTGACTGTTGGGCATTGCTGTCCGTCTGTCCGTCTGTCCGTGCGGAAAGGAAGAGGCATAAAAATTGTGTTGAGTTGGAAAGAAGAGAGTTGTCGCGACTTGCGAGACTCGGATATCGGGGTAGAGGAAAGGCCGCTCGCTTCGCTAAAGCGTAAGAAAAGCCATGGAAGCTGAGCCTTATCTTATCCAGCAGCTTTTAGCCACTAATTCCTTCCTGTCTAACAAGAAGGACAAGGACGCGCGTGGATTTCCAGCGCGTAGGAGGAGCTGTTTCGCTTCCGCTGGGTGAAGCTGGGTGCAGCTCAACAACTCGGAACGAAATCGGACCCGCCGGACCTCAGTACACCGCGTTAGTGCTTCTGGTTGCCCTTGACAGCTCACCGCTTTCAGACACGTGCTGCGCCAATTAATGACCGTTCAATTTCAAGCCCAGCAGCCTAGAATAGCAGTGGTAGCCTCTAAGGTATCTGCATGTAGGGTGCTCGCCGTCGCAGTAGCCATATCCATCGCAAGCCGGTCCGGAGGGTTCTACAGTCACCCAAAACAGCGGATGAAGAAAAGAACCAGTCGCAGGCCAGTTTCTTTACAAGGCTGCGCCGCTGCGGGGATGGCGCCTGGCCTTATCTGATCTTATGGTTCTGCTGTATGTAATCAGATAACGAACCAGCAGGGTTTGCACAGACCCCCTCTTGAGATTTTGAACTGCAAGTCCGCCCCTCGCCTCAAATCGCGAATCGAATCATAGCCATAGCTGTCTGGAGCTGCATTACCTAGTTGCACGTACGGCATTGACGGCTCAAGATGGCCAAGAAAGGTACTTCTTTCCTAGAGGCCCCTTCCCTCTCCCGAAGACTTCTTATCTGCGGCCACAAAGAACGGCGAAGCTAACGCCGCCTAGCGAAATCCCGCGTCATCTCGGTGCGCCTTCTCTCTATGGCCATGACGGGCTTCTTCTACACCTTTACGAGGCCGCGGACGTCAGCGCCCATGAGCATGCTGAAATATGATCCCGTCGGTATGTCTTCTGGCGGAGGGGGGGTAGCCTGTATTCTTTTCGCCGTCCAGCTGGTCCCTTGCCCAGACAGAAACAGAAACTAACGTCTCCTCGATCCGCGCCCCCCCTTAGTGCGGAGGAAAGTCCTCTTCCTGGAGCAGAAGAGGAGAAATAAGTGATGTGGTGCGCTGGGATGAGTCGCATGCGAGCGGCCTGCTTCGTTCCCACGATTTCCCTCGCCCCCTCTCTCTCCGCTTTGCTCCCGCATTCGACGTCGGAGTAGCTGGGACTTAGCTGAACCCCTATTCCGGGTCCTTCCTGCTACCCACCGATCTATTTACGCGTCTTCTCGTCGCTCAGTCAACCTTCGCGTTCGACGATACCACCTACCTTCTCATTTGCCAATCGCTACCCGACCAGACAAGCTGGGGAGAGAACCCTCTTCTTGTCTTCTCTTAACGAATACATCAACGATATCGGAGTTACGGCCTTTCACAGCTTGTGTTATATGGGTGCTCGAGAAAAGGGAGAGTTTACTGTACAACATTGAGTTAGGTTTGTTACGGCGAGGCCATCGTCAGAGATAGGGCAGATAGGATCTACTAGAATTACATTCTTCGGCCCCCGTCTACTATAGTACCTAGAGTGGCGGGGCTTACGACCTCTCTCTACTACGTATATGCTATATATGCTAATAGTCAGGTCAACCTGAGATACCTAACTATTGGAAACAGATAGGAAGTCGGCTGTCACCGCTACGCCATGCTATACATGCTTTCACCAAAAAATTCTGATGATCCGTCTTTCTCGCCTCAACACAAATACGCCACTAATGGTTGGTTTGCCTCTTCGTCCAGCCAGTAGCTCAAACGTCACTATCATCGCTCCGTCGCAGGCGGGGGAAAGGCCGCTTCACAGGCAAGCCCGGCTCAGTCTTGATCTGCGGCGCGGCGGTCTCGCCAGTATCACCTTAGCTTCGATTTTTAGAGATTCCACAGTAGCTCTGAGCATCCCTTCTTCTTCCCATCTGACGAGTGGCGCCGTCTCTTTGCACCCTCCTTACCGCCATCTTCCTCGGTTAAACGTGTCTCACACTGAGAATTACGGCCCAGTGCAGAATGGGGCCGCTTTCGCGGTCGTGAGGTCGACACATGGCCGAGACTCTAGGCAGTCTCGTTTTCGGAATTCTCACGCGTAGCAGTCGAGCCTGAGCCAGAACAAGCCTTGTTAGTCTCCGTCTTTGAAGTTTCGGACAGTTCCCCTTTCTCCAAGTGTCCTCCTCCCTCAGCGCAGTGCTACGAGCCGGGGGGGTCTTCATTATCGACTTAGGCCGGAGTGTCATACGTCGCCGTCCCTCCTTCTCTTGATCGACAGACACGGGTGGCAGATCCGTCTCGTCCTCCTCCGGGCTTCGGAGCTTCACGCGCCTCGGTTCTTGTCCAGGACTGCCAATGAGGTCGATCATCCTCTTTTTGACCATGTCCTCGTCCATGTTGACCTCCCGCAGCTTCGTTTTGGCAAAACCCATGAGCTTAGACTTGATAAGTTTGAGCCTCTCTCCGTGGATCACATCGATGTCCGGTCGACCTGAGTGTGCTCAGCCCGGGAGCCACGCTCGTTGGCGTTCGGCAACGACATGACCGACTTGATCAGGGATTGCGTGAAGTATGCGATGAAGGCTGGTGCAAGAGACCCAAAGGTGCACGGGATCTAAAGGTGCAAGAGACCCAAAGGTGCACGGGATCTAAAGGTGCAAGAGACCTGTAGTATGGAGAAGAAAGCAAGGCCCTTGCGAATCACTCTCTCGACGCAAGATCTGGTAGAGACTGGAAAAACTAGGAGGCGGATATTTCAAAATCGGGGGTTTGTGCGCGCGCGTTAGAGCCGTCATAGGGGAGAGCCCAACGAACTTGGCAGGTGCAAAGGAGCGTCAACGCCGTCAAAATTTGAGGCACGAAGACTTGCTCTTTCCTCTAGCAGACTCGGGAAGTACCACTCATCTCAAAAGGCACTTAGGTAGCTGCATCCATGGATAATGAGGTTTAGACTTTAGTTACCGGATAGTGCGCTGGCCCTGCTTCAATTCCACGTCTTGATACTTCTTTCCACGATCCTTACTTTGCCTACATACCTATGTACTTACTCTAATCTCCCGGGGCACTTTCCAAGGTTGGGGCCTGAGGTTGGAAGGTACCACACACCGCTATAGAACCAGTTGATCCCGCAGTGTAGGAGGAGATCAAATCGAAATATGGCTGCGTTCGCTGGAATAAGCACCGTATACACTCTATCTCTTACCCCCGAGTGATTTCCACCGTCCGTAGCCCGACGGTGTGTCTGCGTCTCAGGTCCGGAAGGAGGCATTGGAGGCCCTCATCTGCGGAAGACTACATGCCAACTAGGCATGCGGCTAGCAATTAGCATACTCCAAGCGGGGTGCCATGGGAGTCGATAGAGAGTTGATATCCAGGCCGAGAGCGAACCCAAGTTGAGGCCGTACCTCTGCCGCCCTCGGAGGACCACCAGCCCTCCCAACGATGACGCCCTTCCGAACTCAGAGGAGCTCAGACTTCAGAGATCCCAACTGGCCTTGAACATCTGTGTACCTGCGTCCTGTCATACAGACGCCGGGTCGCCAGCGGATGACAGCCCCTGGGCAACGTTGGAGCCAAGAGAGCTGGAGAACCCGCCGGGCTCGGCCGCTCGTCCTGGCTATCGACAGAAATAGGTCGGGAACCCGCCTTTCCGGCCACTTGGCTCGTTGGTCTCCTCGCCGCGGGCCGCATCAAGCGAGGCAGACACAGACTGCGGAGAGAGCGTAGCGAGTACCTACGGCCTGTGCGCCGGGTGTGTACCTATCTGTATGTACAGGTATGCAGTTCTGTAGATCTACACGTCGTCCCTTCCGTTCCAGCGGAACGCGCAGAAGAGCGACGCGGTACGTCAGTTCCGGGTCCCGTCCCGCAGAGGCAGGACGTTAATGCCACCAGTGTGAGCCAGGCCGAGCTCGAAATAAATCTCTTCCGGGGAATTCGAGAGGCTCTCCAGCCGTCGCGCCTGAAACCCCGTGCTTTCCACGGAGCGGGGGCGGGACGGATAATGAGAGAGATGCCTCCCTTAGTGCAGGCGTCTTCTAACATAGACAGCTGTTAATGAGCAGGCATCTGTGTATATGGAGGTCACTAACACCTCCTCTCTGGAGGAGAGTAAAAGCCTCTACCGCCCCTAAATAGGGAGCGCCTATATTTGGCGTTAGACGCGCCCGCGCCGATACGATATGGTTTGGGCATGGTACCGACTTACCTACGGGCTCTTGCAAGTTCAGACGCCAGCGTTGATGGAAAATTAATGTTGGCTATCGCGCAGACCAGTAACTGGGTGACTGGGCAGCTGCTTGCGAAAGACGAAACTTACACAGAGCGAAGGATTTCGTGAGTCTGCGCTTGGCCGCTTCGTTAGGCTTCTAGGATATCAGGAAAACCGCAGGGGTTTCCACACCCCGCAGCTGCTCGCTGATCCTTGCCGTTTTAGCGCACTTACCTAGTTACCTATCTCACATAGAGAGAACCGCTGTGATAGGGGGAAGAAAGGGCCTGCTCAGTACCTAATGGCTCTTCTTCACCAACTGCAGGCGGCGTCACAATCAGTCGCCCGGCCAGCCGTGGAAGAAGCGAAGTAAGTAGTCAGATTTTTCGGTAAGCATGTCACATATGCAGGCCAGTGGGAGCTAAACTGCTTCTTGCTTGTTGCTGTGATAAATTTGGGCACATTCAAGTGTATTTTGCAGCCGCCCGACCCCTGTCGGCCAGCCGTGATTGGGCCAGGGTTGGGAGCCAGTCACACAGCTCGCCCCAGGGTATCAACCGCCAGGAACGTGCAGATGGCCCGGCGCTTCGTTCAAGTGACGGCCAATGGCGGACGGCCGCCTCCGTGACGGGGCTAACTTGATGTATCTAGTTTCACCTCTTCGCACAGTGGCTATCCAATGGTGATGCCGCAATGGCAGGAACCTCGCTCAAGCGAGACACACCTCCTATCTCCCGAGTGCCGGCGTCAAGACGAGGTCGGGCACAGGCCACACAGGACGTGAGGGGGGGGCAGCTGCAGCTGCGGTGCAGCGATGGCCTTCTCGCTGCTCTGTAGGTTGTGTGCACACACAAGTGATAATATAGGTAGCATGCAGGGTTGGTGGCGGTGGAGTTGGGGGCTTGGCTGACTCGAGAACGGCCGCCTTGCCTCGTCTGACCTGGACCCCTTCCTTTCATGATGGTCCTCCCCAGACTCGTTCTATTTTCTACGGAGTATATACCCCAGCGGCTGCCTCCCCTCGGCGCCTCCCCTCGGCGCCTCCCCTCCCTCCCACATCAGTCCACCCGCTACATCAATCTCCTGTTCTCCCGACTCCTGTCTGCCCATCCTTCCGGTTGAAGTCGATCCTACTGCGTAGGTCTTTCGTATTTTTTATTCTTACCAGACATTTGGAAACTCCCCGAATCCTACTGGGCCGCCTCGAATCCAGGTCGTCGGAGCCGGAGCCTCATCTCAGAGTCAGACAAGCAAATATGGCTACCTCCAGCGCTCCGTTCCCGCTCGCGACTGAGGATCCGTACACCGGGCCCGGCAGCGCAAGCCCCGACGACGTCGGCGGCGTCGACAATGCCGGGGGTGCATCCGGGAGCAGCCCGGGTGTGGTCAACATCTCGCGCGGGGCGATGATTGCCATCATCGTCATCGTCGTCTTCGTTGCCATTATGGGCAGTGAGTGACCGGCACCGCCGATGCAGCACGCTGTATAGTCCAGACACACTGACCTAGTTCCTCGACAAACAGTCACCAGCGCCGCTCTCTTCTTCCTGGCCAAGAAGAAGGAATGGAAGATCAGGGAGAGCATCCGGCGATCTGCGAAGAGGGTGGTGACGGCCCTTACGCCGCGGCGGAGCGAGTTCCCTAGGTCCGTTAAAGACACGGGCTCTAAGTCTCGAGGACGAGTGCGGCTCGACGACGTGCCGCCGACCCCGCGCCTGCCCGAGGACATCGAGAAGGGCCTCCGACAACCAGAAAAGAAGCGGAGCAACTTCAGTCGCAAGTAGGCGGCACTTCCCTCTCGAACCCCCAAGGGGAGAAGAATCCGGGCCGGGCGAGACAGAGATGGGACGTAACCGAATCGAAGAGAAACAGGTCAAAAAGGTCATTATCGGGCGTGGGAGTTGGGGTGACGGATGGGTCTATTGGTCTCCTTTTTTTTTTTCCCACTTTCATCATGTACTAGCAGCCCGTCAACGGTGTCTCGGATCGGCGTTTGGTCGGCTTCAGAGTCCCCGAAGGGTATTGTTGCTCGCGCTGCGTCGCGAATCATCGCGCTTTGTCTTCCGTATGGGCAGTGCTTCTTTCACCTTCCTCGACTCCGGCACGAAAGTGACGTGCTTCTCCCCCACCGCATCGCTATGCTGGCCGTGGCCGTTGCGTCCTGTTTTCTGTTTCCGTGACCCGAAGGCGATATCCTTCGTACGAGACCTATTTTGTTGGGCGGTAGATGAAGATGTGCGCATGACAACGCTGTCCGACGTCTTCCGAATAGGCCGGTCGTCCTCGTCATCGCTTCCGTCCTCCTCGCCGAGGGCCCCATCGGCGGCAGGGTCGCGGTCGGCACCTCCGGCCCCATCGACCCGCGTACTGGGGTTGAGAGCCCGGAACTCGCCGCTCGTCTCGTCCACCACAAACTCCTCGTCCTCGAAGAGGCTCTTGAAACGCTCGTCGCCGAGGACACCGGCTTCTGTATCGACCTTCTCTCTCCGTTCCTGTTTCTTGAGAAGCCTGTCGACCAGTTTCTGGTTGACCTTGACCTTCTTCTGTCCTCTGATCCGGCTGGCACGCTCCTTTTCGACCTTCTCTTGCACCCGCTTCATCCGCTCCTCTTCCCACATGTACGGGTTGGCGATGAGACGAGCCTGGTCATACAGCTTAGAGGCCACAAAGTAGCCATGCATGTACGGACGTAACAAGTTGGTCTTTCCGATAAGATGTGCCAGCTCCAGACTCTTGAGCTCCGGAAGGGTAAGGAACTTGTAATTGTCGTAGGTTCCCGTCGAGACCTCCTCTGCCATCTCCTCAACCACCCGGTCGAGGAATGAGCACCACCTCGGCGCGGGGCCCTACGAAAGGTTAAATTATTAGTCTGAGAGACCACTAACTAGAAACAGTTCATTGCGGATACGCTGTCACAGTTGAGGGGGGGGGGGGGGGGGGGG
>JAKLNC010000343.1:0-30138 GCA_022813145.1 Barbatosphaeria neglecta | reverse complement strand
CCCGGCCCGCCCCCCCCCCGCCCCCCCCCCCCCCCCCCCCCCGCGCAACATGGGCAGCAAGAAGCCGAACCGCCAGTACCGCTAATACAATTACTCGGCAAGCACCTCCGCAACGGCCGTGCCAGCGATATCGGGATTACTTCAATGCCTCCTTTTGCTTGCTACATACACGTACGGGCTGCTACAGCTTGGCCTTGGGCTTGGCGCTGTTGTACCTTTTGCCTTCGTCATCCTGCTCCCTCACCGTCAAGTCTGGCAGCTCCGCGGGCATGATCCTCCGAGGCGTAGCCCCGGGGACGAGGGAGTACTTGGAGAAATCTGTCACGCCGGCATAGCTCCTCAGAAAATCCTCGTCGAGCTCCAGATTTCCGTTCACGACAGAGGCGGGCGCCTTCAGCATCTCTAGGATAGCGTCCGAGAATATGGTGGGCCTCCTGAGGTCTCTGGCCTCGTCGGGGTTCTTCCTGGTGAACTGCTCGGTAGCAGCGGATTCGATGGACTGGCAGAGGGGTTCGGCCATCCGTCAGCGAATAGACTCGTTATACTCGGCTTGGATCGCAAGCAAGCAAGCAAGCCAGCGCATGAGCGAGAACAACGAGAGGAAGAGCGACCTACCGCTGCAGGCCAGATGCTGGTAATGGCCATGTCGGAAAGGCCTTGTCGCTCAAAATCCATGGCCAGACCCTTGGTGAGGACGCTCATGCCCACCTTTCCTATCGCGTACGCCGTCTTTCCCCTGAAGAAGCGGGAATAGATGGGCGGGCTGACAACGATGATACGCCCCTTCTTCTCCCGCTTGAGATAGGGAAGTGCCGCCTGCACGGTTCCGTACAGGCCCTCCGGATTAACGCGCTGCATCAACTGGAACCTCTTCATGGGCGTATCCTCGACGGAGGCCCACCAGATGGCGCCTGAGTTGTAGATAAGGACGTCTAGGCGGCCATATTTCTGCGACGGTGTCAGTATACTCTGGTACTCGCTAGAAAAGACACTTCCCCGTCTTTGTCCTTCTCAACGGCAGGCGGCGCCGGCTTCAACCAACCTTGATCGTCGAGTCCACAAGCTTTTTTACGCTTTCGAAGTCTCGCGTATCCACGGGAACGGCGGTGGCCTCGCCACCGACTTCCCTAATCTCCCGTTCCACCGTGCTGATGGTGGACTGCGGCGAGTTGGGATCAGGGGGGAATGGGTGCGTTTTCGAGGCATCGCTTGTCGACTTGGCGCCCACGACCACTTTTTTGTAGCCGGCACATTAGAATAGGTACTTGGGCAGTTCCGTCTGAGAGGTATCAATAGACACCATGAAGGGAACAAAAAGAGATATTGACCGTCTTACCGGCATAGTTGTTGCGGGCCAAACTTATGGCGATTTGTCGCCCAATACCCCTGGAGGCGCCGACGACCAGAGCAACCCGCTCGAATTGTTGTTGCTGCGGCATGGCTAGCGTTATCTCTCGAGCAGGCGCCGGAGCGATGGGCCTTTCTCTACCTATGTGTAGAGCAATTTTGAATACGAGGGCAAGGTCAGAGGAGGCCAAACATCGTAGGCGACTCCGCTGTTTTCTTGTATGCAAATGAGGATGCTAACGGCTCTTTCCTCTATCCAAGGCCGATGTTGGATTGGCTTCCAGGGGTTGTTATACGCTCGAACACAGATCTAGTGGGTGCGTTGCACCCTTAAGTCTCCTTAGTATTAATGCACCCCGGACTGCCTGCTTGATTAGTATGCATCGGGCTGAGCCGAGGCTCAGGACCCCCTCCCCCACCTGTCAGCTTCCCGACAACATTGACGACCGGCAATGATAAACACGGCACAGCGGCGTCATCCTATTAAGACAACGAGGGAACATCTGAATAATGAAGAAGGGGCCTAGACGGTGACGCCATATATTCTCCATCTTGGTTTCTCACCCCTTGCCGTGTACCTGCGCAGCCGTACAATCTAACAGAGAGAAAAAGCAGAGAAAGGAAGCCGAAAAAGATGGGGGCCCGGATCGACTGCTACATTGACTTGGGTTAGCTTGCCTCCCTCCCTCTCCCTCTCTGCGTAGCTAAGTACAGCTACCTTTAAGGCAGGTAGGTAGGTGAGTTTGCCAATACGCTGACGCAGCAGAGCAACCCGCCACAGCCTCGCTGTACAGCTACCTGGCCTTCGTCCTCCTGGAGAAAGATAGAGATCTGCTGGCGAGGCATTCCGTGGAATTGGAGTCAGTTATATTTTCTTCCCGACACAACCCAGGGGGGCTCCCCCCTCTCTACCATCTACAACCCGTTTGGATTCATGTCGAAGTGCTACTTCCTCCCATCCCTCGTCCATCTTTTATTAATTTCCTCCCTCTCCAGATTTCACCCCGTTCTCCTGGGCGCCATTAATGCCAAATCCGGTGCGTTTGTAACCCCCCTTTCCCCCCGACGCTACCCTCGGCCGGCCAGGCTTGATTAACACTCGCCTGCCACCCTTTCCCCCTTAAAAGGGAACAAGCCGCCGTGGCTCCTCCCCGCCAAGGCCAAGTATCTCCGCTACGACTCCCGCCGGTCCTGCGAGCGGGCGGGCGTGCCCGAGGTCCGCGCGCCCGCCGACATCATGCCAGTGTCCCTAACCGTCCTGGTAAGGCACATCTACCCTAATCCCTCCTTACGCGTAAAACTACTTATTAACAGCCCCCCCTAAGCCCCTCCGCTCGCTGCACTACATCAAGCGCCATTACCCGACGAAGACGTACGAGACCGCCTGGGCCTACTTCTTCCACTGCTTCTGGACGCCGCCGAACCTCAACCTCACCGACGCCGCTGTCTTCCGCAGGGTCCTCTCAGGAGTGCCGGCCGACTTCCCCACGACGGGCGGTCGCGGCCGCGCGCACCAGCACGCGCAGGTGCAGCCTAACTCATCCTCTTCCCCTTCTTCTTCCTCTTCATCCTCTTCTACATCTTCTTCCCCCAAAGCGGCAAGCCCCCTCTTCACCCCGGCTCAGGTGGAGACCATCCTCGCCGCGGCCGCCTCGCAGGAGTACAAAGACGTGCTGCGCGACGCGGCGCAGGAGGCCCTGGACCGGGGCGCGTTCGGCGCCCCCTGGATATGCGTCCGTAATGCGACCGGAGAGATGGAGCCCTTCTTCGGGAGTGATCGGTAGGTTTTATGTCTAGGGGGAGCGAGTTTCCATCCCTAATCTTTTCCTGTTCGTATCACGTCGTGCCTGCTACTAAAACCCATCCGCCCGGCAAAGGTTTCACTTTGTGTACAACTTTCTCGGGTTACCATACCAGGACGTGAAGCTCCTCCCCGCGGCGAAGCTGTGATAAAGAAACGGCCTCATAGGTTAGGATGGGAGATATATCTGGGGATGGGAATAGGGATATGTATGCTACCAAATTCGACCGACGCCTACGGTGTCCAAGCCGGCGGCTCCTGAAATTGCTCCGGGGAGAATTAGTTAAAGAGGCACTTGGTTGTAACAACGACGCTTGTCTTCAGATTGCGTTGCTATGTAGCAAAAATAACGCTGCGCGGTTGCTGTGCTCAAAGGTACCTGACATAGCCGTCATGAAACGCCTGCACCTCGCTCATACATACCGCCAGTAGCCAGATGTAATTATACTGGGACACCCTTGATCGCTGCCCATCCGGCCGGCCGCCCCCTTCCATCATCGTATGCATGGAAATGTCGCTGCTTGCCACGGGAGCCTCCAGCTGTGCTATGGCTCACTGCCATACTATATCTCGTGATTCAGGTATGAACTTGTTGCCCGATTTCTTCAACTGTTCGAGGATGCCAATCCGCGGATCGGCACGCCGGCCGGCGATCCTGAGATGCCTCTCGAGCCCAGTGCGACTGGATAAGAAAGAGGGCGACAGATCGATGCGCCGTCGGTTTCGGTCTGATATTTCGTTAGGCCAGACAGCGTTGGCACTCCCGGGCGGCCTGTACGGACGTGACGACTCGCCTGGATGGCGCGGCGCTGTCTCAAGGGTGGCACCCTCTCCTTCGCAAGCTGACTTCTTTTTGAGGGGCCCATTACGTTTCCGCAGGTCCACGATTGCAGGTGCCATGACCTTTCGCGGGGCCCATGACTGATTTATTTCGGCTTCTCTTTTGGCGAATAGCTGCCGATCGCTCTCGGGGCCGTTCACCCAGGGATGATTGTTGGCCTCATCTGCGGTAAGTCTGGTGTCTGGATTGCGCTGTAGACAGCGATGGATGAAATCTAGGCCACTAGGCGAGACTGGTTGGCCGTGCTCGTGCTCCCTTTCGGTATTCACCTTGTCTATAAGTTCTTCTAGAAAGGCCGGGTTAGAGCTGGCGTCGTCTTCAATGACCCCCTGGTGCCCGGCCAGGAGCTGGATAGAGAGTAGCCCTAAGGCCCACATATCGACAGCTATGCCATGCCCACGACCGCTGCGTAGACACTCACTGGATAAACGGGGGGTTAGCCGCACCGATCAAGTCTAGGGTTGCCTGAGTACCTAGGTAGGAACGATACTTACGGCGCTCTGAATGCATGAGTCCCGACGTTTGAGGTCATCCTACCCCGGCTTACCGGAGCACTGCAGCCAAAATCGGAGAGCACGATTCGATTCCCAACCCGAGGCCCAAACATGCACAAAATATTCTCGGGCTTGACGTCTCGATGAGCAATGCCCTTGGAATGGAGATAGGCGATGGCACGTAAAACCTGCTTTATGATCCACCTGACCTCGATCTCCTGAAGATCGATCTCGCGGCTTAGAAGAGAGTATAGATCGCCCCCCGTCGCGAGTTCGGCAAAAGCATACCTTTAATCATGTCAGAGGGACGAATGGCAAATGGGTTTCGTGGGCTCACATGTTGTTTTGCGTGTGGAACGCGCGCCTGAAAGGCAGTATATTGGGCTATTCGTTCCCATTAGCATGCGCCTCCTAAGGCGTATTTCACTTAAAAGCGGAGGGGGGCCACCTACGTGATCCAACTGGCTCCAGATATCCACCTCCTGCTCGACACGGCGCGTGGAAGTGGGCAGCCGCATCTCCAGCTTGCGCAGGTCGTGCACTTTGCACACGAGCTGTTCGCTCGTTTTCACATCTTCGGCTAGGTAGACTTTCGCGTACGCACCGTCTCCGATAGCCCTGTCCCTGAGAAGATACTGGTCTGCGAAAAGCTGTCATGCCGAGTTAGTACGTCGTTTAGGTAGCGAATCAGAACTGAGGTCTCACTTCAGACTCCTCTCGCTGCGAAGGAGTAAGGAGGAGTTTGTGATCCGAAACGTGGTCCTGGTAGAAACGGAACATCAAGCGAGGAGATATGGTTATCTCGTCATTGTTTGCCAGAAGCCTCGGCTGTGTGATGAACGGACCCGCGCCGACAGGCCTGCCATTGAGGAAGGTGCCGTTAATCGACTGACGGTCGCGTACGTAGAATAACGGGGAGTACCGCTGGTCGCTATCATCGAAGAGGATCGAATATATCTCGAAGTGGTTTCGCGACACGCCCACGTCATCGATGACGAGATCACTACCACCGAGATGTTAGCAGAAGGTAACCGAAACCGAAGAATTACCTGCGTAGGGGAGGACAAAAAGACCTACTTGTTCCTTGGGTCGCGGCCAACTTTGATCACTGTGTTCTTATATACATTTACAGGATCTATTTCCGTGAAATCATGTTAGATTAGAAGTTTAGCCTGAGAATGCCACCCTGGGATAGAGGGATAGACGTACATTCTCTATCGCCGAGATTCTTGTCGATTATCGCGAGTTTCGCCGCCGGCGCTTCGGACTCCATTGCGCAACCTCGGTGCTTTGTGGCCTTGATTTGCTGGTACGACGTGCCGAGTACTGGCCACCTAGAATGGTGTAGGGTTAAGCAGTGGATTGGGGGAGTGGTCTACACCCAGGAAGGTTATATCGGAAAAGGAATTTGGCATTTTTGCCCAGGCGCTGTAGACATAGACCAGAGATGGAGGTGGTATGTCTGAGGAATGCAAACTACTTCGCCGGCTGGACAAGGACAGACCGTACCTACTGGGTACGTAGGTAGGTGGTACTTATTCATCAGAACCTATCAGGTAGGTACGTAGGTACCTACTTATCTAAGGCACCTTCTGAGTTTGGGGGCTAACTGGAGGCGATGTTCGTCGAGGGAAGGAAGGAGCGACTAGCGCCTCCCCCTGACGAGCATTTATCGCAACGATCACGAGACTACAGACGACTACACTTGTAGCCGGGTAGATTCGGACGAACGCATTTTGAATGCGCAATTGAATGCACATAACCTATATAATGAGCCATGTTAACTCGGGGTAGTTGGTACTAGATCCTGCGGTGTACGTACTGCAAACGGTCCTCATGTGTCCTTGGACGTGAGGCAGTTACGTCCATCCTTCCTGATAGAGAAGGAACAAAGTACCTCGCACTGCTGGAAGGCTGCGTACCGAACTTCCAGTTCTTCGTAGGTATGCATGGCCTGCTCACCAATAAAGCCAATCGCAAGCCGCCGATTTCAATACCAGAGTCTCGAGCGGGTGTCGATAGTATAAGACACCAGTAAACTGATGAACTACTGGCACAGTGAGTCCATCTCTTTTTGTGACACCGAGTTCTTTCGCTGCGAGGCACGTTGAAGAGACAGAGCACCCAGGTACGTACCCACCTAGGTACCTAGGTACGTAGTCACCTAACACGGATGGATCCATCGGAGTTCCACTCGTGCTTCCATTGAATGATTTCGCCCAGCAGGAAAGGCACGTGATTTCTCGGTTAATCTTCGGCTAGACTTTAGGGCACACACACCAGCTTTGGTGCTTTAACTTGAACCTGTGCCCCTCGTCAATTCTGCAACTTTTCCTCTTCCTACCACAGCTCTACATCACCAAACGAACCTCATCCACGAACAAGTAAGTGCGCATATCCCTATTATCCCGTCAGGGTAAAGCCTTCTGGGCTGGGCGTTTGGATATCGACGGCGCCTACCCTAACTATGTATCATTCCCGCTGTCATTTTCCCTGCGCGTGCAAGTCGTCGACTGGTCTGCGATGCTAACCCCGCCATAGCTTCGTCGTTCAAGATGAGAGCTAAATGGAGGAAGAAGCGGGTTCGGCGCCTCAAGCGTAAGCGCAGGAAGATGAGGGCTAGATCGTAAGTGTCCTCTCGTCCCCGCCTCTAATGACTCACCGGCGAGATGATCGTGTGCTGACCGGAGACTCTTCCTGCTCTACAGGAAGTAAACGTACTCCACTACTCGACCTCTCTCAGCTACCCACCTCTCGCCTGAGACACAAGCGATGTCGACAACTCAGAGGCCACCCGGTGCATATCACAAACGGCGAAGCTCCTCACACGCCCAGTCTTCATCGCCTTGGACGGGCGCTCGGGTCTTCAGCTCATTGGAACCCACAAGAAACTAAGACGGGAGGAATACGTTTGCGGGCACGCCGTCCAGCGGGTGCGGGAGTCTACGCAGGACTCGGAGAAGCTGAACTGTCAATTATGGGGGTCGCGCAGGCAGTGGGGTGTTTACGGGAAAAAAGACACAGGAAGGCCACCCTCCTTCCAGTGCATCATGCGATCAGACTAGGAATTGCGGCCAGAAATCAATGCAATAATGCTCTGCAAAAAGCCCGTTGGCCTTCCCCCTTAGTGTGGAGTGTGCCGCGATGTCCTTCAATTTGACCCATGCTCCCCAATCCGGGAACACGCCAACATGGATGGCTCCCTATAGGGAAACGTATTTGTTTTTTAAAGACAGCTCGTATGAGTTATAGATTTACCATTATGTTTTTGCATCCTTTTCTACCTCGAGCACATAGACTCGGGGAGAAAGTATCGCAACATCGCCTGCCTAAGGGCCTGGTAGGCAACTCTGTGATGTCAAGAGCTGAGTATTTGTGGGGATTTCGCTGCCGTCGCAATTGTTTATTCTGATTGGACGTGCGGATGCCTCCTAGGCCTCGAGGTGGGGCCGCAAAAAAAAAATCCGCTGGAGTTTCTGACAGGCGTTAGAAGTTGCCGCACCCTATTCAAGCTTGAGCAAGGGCCGAAGCCTCATGTTGACCGGCAAATTCAATACCCTTCGCCCACCACGGTCTCTAAATATGGCGGACATTTCGGCGCACAAGAGAAAGAGAAACGATGGACAGTCTGAGCCCAAGAAGAAGAAGAAAGTCACCGTTATTGAGCCAGCGGCTGAGACTCAGAATGTCATCAAAGTCTCGTCGGTCGTCAGGCCTCGGATTTCGCCGCCCGTAGTAGGTACGTGGAAGCTTCTTTCACCCGCGTTTCCTTACGCTCAGGAACTAAAAGGAGAAAACTACATGCAGCAACGACTCCGGGGCTCTGCGTTGCTCCATCCATACAGTTCAGCTCGTATTCTACGGCCGAAAAAGCGTCCTCGAAGAAGCAACGGAAGGCGCCCTCTTCAAAAGACCTACTCTTGCATACTACGGCACATAGGACACTAGACTACACGGGCAAGGAAGAGCGGCCTAAGGGCATCGGCTCCGCTCTGCGACATTACATCGGTGTGTTCGATCCTGCGACGGGCCAGCTGCAGGTCGTCGAGGCCCGGAAGATGGTCATCAGGGGAACGGTTCGATCGCAGCAAGCCTCTGCCGAAGCCATGGGCGAATGGAGGACCAAACAAGTGAGAAATCTTGACTATGCAGTGCGCCAGAGATGAATGGCTTTCTGACCTCCTGTAGACCGCTCTGGACCAGAGGAACGAACTCGGGGAGACATTCGGCACGAAGAAGGCAAAGAAAGCTATTCTGGCTATAACGGAGAACGCGATATCACAGAGGAAGCTCGGCGATGGCAGTGATACTTCACCGCAAAACCTCGACGCTGGGGAGCGCGCCTTGATGGAATCCATGAAGGAGAGGACGGACAACATGGCAACCAGAGAGCAGCTTCAGGCCGCCGTGGATCAGGCCAAGCCCGTGCCGAAGGGTAACTACGACGCCGACGAGGTGCAGAACGTTTACATCCCAGACCAGATCATCGGCGCAGACATTCTCAACTCCGTCCCTATTCGGGAGTGGCAGCAGACCGCGAAGGCAGGCGAGAATATCCAGGTCTATTCCAGATTTGTTGCCAGCAGAATCGTCAGGGTAGCGGCTCATCGGGAAGCGCCGCAGAGGCTTAGGCTCCTGCGGTATCTATACTGGGTCATTCTGTTCTACCACGCGGCGCGGCCGGGCAGGGAGCGGGGGGTCAAGAGGCTGCCGCCAAAAGAGAAGCTGAAGGAGAACATGGACGGCGTGACGGATGCCGTCCTCGAAAATATCCGACGCAAGTTCTCGGAGGCCGGATCGGTGCGCAAATTCCACGAAGACTTGCTTATGACGCACTGCTGCGTATTTGCCAGCATCATCGACGGCTTCGAAGTCAACACGCTAGATCTTAGAGAAGATCTGAAGCTGGAGCAGGCGCAGGTCAATCAGTACTTCGCAGAGATCGGTGCCAAAGTCAAGGTGGTAAAGTCGGACCTCCGGACGGATCACGTTGCGAAGCTGGCGCTCCCTTTGCAGTTCCCGAGGATGCGGCAGCGCAGACAGAGATAGAGTTTCTGGAACCCTGCACTGCAATTGCTCGGAACGGGCACGGCCGAGTAACGCGAGTGTTTCGAGACAGAATGCAGCCAAAGGTTGTAGGCGTGTATATCACGCCAACGAAGCTACGGGCAAGGAGGCGGGCGGGCAGGGAGGCCACTGGGCGGGCAACAGCAACAGGCGGGCCGTCCGCTGTACCACCCATCTCGCCTACCTGTAAGGAGACAACATGAATATCCACCTACGTCTACTTACCTAAGTACTTATCATAGGTGCTAGAGCCCATTAGCACAGGAATGCTTTCATCATATTCAGTTTACGGTAGTCAGATGGCGCAAATTTTGTGAGATTTTTTTTATCGACCCAGGTCAACCATTCTGAGATCTCTACAGATCTTCTTACCTACATGTGCAGTATCTCTACGGAGCAGGGACGCTTACTAAGTTTAGCTCTGTTAGTAGCAGGAACCTCGACAGGACTCCCGCCAGTCTGGCTAGAGCTTCCACGTTGTCCCGCCCGAGCTGGCCGGCTTCCCTCCACCGTGGCTGGGAAAGGGGCCACCGGCACAGACCAACCAGCCAGACGCCAGTCTGCCCCAAACAGCGGGCTCCGTACTTATAGTAACCGTTGGCACTGCAGGAAGCAGCTCAATGCAGGGTCGTAGGGCTGATAGCTGAGAGAAGCGGAACGCCAGCATTTCGGTTGCTCCTGGTTGAGCCGCAACGGATCGTTCGCTGCCTTTCCGGCCCCACATCGATCAAGGAGATCTTGCCCACCGAATATGACGCAGCTTGTCTTTTCTGAACGAAGCTCTTCCTCCTTTTTTGTTTTTTCACCTTGAAAATATTTTCTTTGAGCGCGTGACGCCTTCGCGAACGACCCCGGACAGCGCTCTACTCGAGCAGAGTCATGTCTCCTGCGGACGCCATAAGCAACGACCCAACATTTGCTGTTTCCATCGGAAAAGAAAATTTTCGAGAAGCCAAACAATGGCCGAGGCGAGCATCAGGCCCGGGCGGCTCACACGTTGCGATTTTGTCGGTGTGGGTGTCGTTAGTGAAGAGCGAGGCCGAAATGGCGGGAAAATGGGGATGTCCCATGCAGGCAACAGAGGCTCCACGAGGGGTTTCTGCTGCCTGCGCGCACGGGCCGTCCATGGCGCGGCGAGGGCGGCCGACTGGATTTGATTGGCCACTTAGCGCTCCCCCTGTGGCGGCCCTGAGCCCAGCAAGTGGGTGCCTGTCTCCAGGGCGTTTTGCCAGTCGCCTTCAGTTTGTAGGTCGCCGCCGGTCCGAGTTTAGTTTTCCGCGCGCCGCCAGGAAACACGCGCGACTTCGTTTTGCACCTTGATTTTCCTAACTCGCACCCAGCCGCTGACATCGACGGCGGGCGAGCAAGCAAGCAAGCAAGCAAGCAAGCAAGACCGCTTCGCGTCAAGACTTATTGTCCATCTGCCGCCCTCTCTTCTCTCGCATCCTGCTTAGCTGTTTTCGTGTGTTCTCCATTCCACCCTCCGCTCGCCGTCCCTCTTTATTATCTTCCCTTCCTTCGCCTATCCCCTCCCTCGCATCACCAATTCTTAACCTGGGATTCCCACTCGCTGCGGGCTTTTTCTTAGCGACAGCGCGGACATCTGCATCGAACAATGATCGCTGCTGAGGTGGATAGTCACTTTCTCGCATAGATAGCCGCCATCCAGGACGCCATCTCGGATTACACCCAGAACCCCAACATCGATATCCCACAACCCATCAGCGCCATCGAGGGACGACGGAGTTCCCGTGAGGCTTGAGCTGAAAACAGGCCGAGTAACCCAGCTCTCGACACAGCCCCGATCCGGACGCCGTTTTTTGCGGTACTCCCTCTCTAGATCCAGATCATTGCTGCCTTCTAGGCGCCACCACTTACTACCACCTACCTACACCTCGGCCGGGCAACTCGGAATCCTACAGCTCTTCAGAGAACTCTACCTACTACCTCGGAGGAGGACCGGGGAGACAACCCTCGGCCCTTTCAGCCAAGCCAGGCTCGAGACCCAAAGGCCAGAGCGAAATAGGGGCGTTGAAGCGCGCTATACCTCCACTGCTTCGCCGCAGCGCGCACCGCCAGGATGGCAGGCAAACGGAAACGAGACATCATGGATTTCGATCCTAACAAGTCGGATTCCGAAGACGAGAACTTCGAACCTGGAGATGACGGCGGAGATCGGCCACGGTCCAGGAAGAAGTCTTCTCGCCCGTCGAAGCCTAAATCTGGCACACGGAAGAGGAAGAACAGATACGCCGGCTCTGATATCGATGAAGACGACGAAGACGAAGACGTCTCAGACAGCGAAGAGGAGAATTCCCTCGAGGAAGACGATGAGGACGACGCCGAGGTGCTACCGACCAATGCGACAGGGCGCCGCATGAGGAAGGCCGCAGTGAAACACCAGAGCTACAAAGAGAGTAGCGACGGCGAGAGCGTCATCGAGGATTCGGACGCCAATTCGGACACCATAGAGGATCTGCCCAAGAAACCGGCCACGCGCGCGCGTCCCACCCGTATCGTAGTGATCAAGACAACGCCCATGCGGCTTCGTGACAAGGGCGCAACGAAACACTCGGCTGCCGTCTCCGGCACCACTCGGCGCACGCGTGCCCGCACCGAAGAAGCAGATGAATTTATGGAGCTCTCAAATTCTGGGAGGCATGCTGTGTCTACTAGAGCATCGAGAAGCAAGAGCCCGGAGGCGATGGCGCAGTCTGCTCGGGCGACGCGGGGCACCAAGGGGCTGAAGAAACTCCCCGAGCCGATTCCAGAGGCGTCGCAGGAGACTAGCTTGCGCGACATCGCAACGCAGCAAGAGGACGCAGCTGCGACTGTTGGCGGCGGTGACGGGGCCAATGACGGCAGCCAGCACAACGAGCATGCTGCTACCGCCGACGGTAACGGCGAAGACGAGAATGACAATGACGACGGGCCAGGCCCCGAGGTCGAAGACTCCGTGAAGGAGAATATGGATGAAGACGAGGAATCTCATGACGACGACCTTCCGATAATCGACGAGAAGGCTATCGCCGAGGAAGAGGACGAGGACGATGATGATTCGGCGCCTCTCGCTCGACGGACCAGGTCATCCCGAGTAGCAGCTGCTGCTGCCTCGAATACCGGCGCCGCCGCCCAAGAAGGCGATGAGGCCGACGACGAGTCCGACAAGAATGATAGGGGGCGTCGTCTTGGGCGGAGATCAGGTCTGCGGAAGCAGAAGTCAGCGCAAGAGCCGAGCAGCGACTTCGAACCGGGCGATGACGACTCTGGCGAAGAAGAAGCATCGGTCGCGGAATCGCCCAAGAAACGCCGTCGTGCCGATAGTAACGGCGACGACGTGTCGAGCCAAAATTCCCGCGGCCGGCGAGCTACCAAAGGCAAGGCAGGTGCCAAACGACGCCGTGGGGAGGATTCGGAAGGCGAAGATGACGTTGACCGGGATGAGGTCGCCATGGAAGCCGAAGAGCTCCGCGCTAGCTCCCATTCACGACCGCGTCGTAGACGGCGGTCCCCTTCTATCGTTTACGAGCAGGTCGCAAACAAGCGGAGGCGAACCACGAAGGTCGTGGACTACAGCATCAAGCCACTTGATCAGCTGATTGAGCCGGAGGAGGAGGAGGAGGCTGCGCCCACTCCGGCACGGCGGCGGAATGCGCGCGCCGGTGGCGGAACGTCCTGGCAGCGCAACCTCCTTTCCACGTTTGGGCCGTTCGGCGGCGGCGGCGGGGTCGGGTCGCTGCTGGGCGGCCCCTGGGGCACCGGTGCCACCGGCGGCGTCGAGTCTGACAGCAGCGATGACGAGATGGTCCACCGATCGACCGGAGTTGGCGGCAATGTCGGCATGACACCGACTACGACGGCAGTGCCGGGATTCGCAGCACCTCTCAACCTGGAGGCCATTACGGGAGCCTCCGCGACGCCGAACGTCGGCAAGGTCAAGAACCAGAAGGCGTTCGCCGATGCGGACCCTCTCGGGGTCGACCTGACTGTTGACTTCAGCAAGGTCGGCGGCCTCCAGAACCACATCAATCAGCTCAAGGAGATGGTCATGCTGCCTCTCCTGTACCCCGAGCTCTTCATGCGCTTCAAGGTGACCCCTCCGCGTGGCGTCCTCTTCCACGGTCCTCCCGGTACGGGAAAAACCCTTCTCGCTAGGGCGCTCGCCAACTCTGTGGGCGTGGGCGGCCGGAAGATCACATTCTACATGCGCAAGGGAGCCGACGCTCTGAGCAAGTGGGTTGGTGAGGCTGAGAAGCAGCTACGCCTGCTCTTCGAGGAGGCCCGGCGGACGCAGCCGAGCATCATATTCTTCGACGAGATCGATGGTCTCGCCCCTGTTCGATCCAGCAAGCAAGAACAGATTCATGCCTCGATAGTCTCGACGCTTCTGGCCTTGATGGACGGCATGGACGGCCGTGGCCAAGTCATCGTGATCGGCGCCACAAATCGTCCTGACAACATTGATCCCGCGCTCCGACGCCCCGGCCGCTTTGATCGCGAGTTCTACTTCCCCCTCCCCGATCTTGAGGGTCGGCGGGAGATCATCGGCATTCACACGAAGGACTGGGGTCTCTCGGAGGAGTTCAAGAGCAGCCTAGCCGAAAACACCAAAGGGTACGGCGGTGCTGATCTGCGTGCCCTCTGCACGGAGGCAGCTTTGAACGCCATCCAGAGGACGTACCCCCAGATCTACACGTCGCAGCAGAAGCTCATTGTCGACCCTGACAAAATCTCCATCCACGCATCCGACTTCATGATCTCTATGAAGCGGATGGTCCCTTCTTCGGAACGGTCGGCGTCATCCGGGGCAGCTCCACTTCCTCAGGCTGTGGCGCCGCTACTGCGTCGTCAGCTGGACGGTATTGTGTCGGTTCTAGACAATATTTTGCCTAGGAAGAAAAAGATTACCGCATTGGAAGAGGCCATGTTCGAGCCTGTTGACGATGCAGACCAAGGATTCGGCCGCGAAAACATGCTGCAGGAATTCGATCGGGCTCGTGTCTTCAGGCCAAGGCTTCTGGTCAGCGGCGATCAGGGGATGGGCCAAGGTTATCTATCTGCTGCTATCTTGCACCATTTCGAAGACGTCCATGTTCAGATGTTCGATTTGCCGTCTCTGCTGGGCGATGGACGGGTAAGTTGCACCACCAACATCTCGTTCGCACACTTTGCCCCTTTACGAGCCGCCCCTACTACCAATGTGCGTATATACAAGGAGGTTACTGACAAGCGGAAACAGCCTCTTGAGCAAGTCATTGTTGGGCGATTTATCGAGGTCAAGCGCCACAAGCCGGCTGTCATCTTCATTCCGAACATCGAGTCGTGGTCTACGAGTATCCACGACGCTGCCTACCAGACTTTCGCCACTATGCTCAAGTCGATCCCGCCAACCGACCCGATCCTGGTTTTAGCGACGGCAGAATGCGAGGCTGGAGGGGTGTCTTCAGACATCATGCGAGATATATTCGGCTTTTCGAAGAAGAACCGGATAGCGCTTAAGCGTCCTAACAGGGTACGTTGGAGGTTGGCGAGACGGCTAATCATCTTCCTTTTGGGCATAGCGAGGCTGATACATTGCTACAGGAGAGCCGCCGCGAATACTTCTCAAGCATCTTCGTCCGCTTAATGAAATCTCCCTCCGAGTTCCCGGATTCGGCACCGAGGAAGAGGAGAGTGCTGGAAGTGTTACCCGTCGCGCCGCCCCCGACGCCAAAGGAGAAGACGAAGGCAGAGATCAGAGAGGAGCTCCGGAGGGACCGTCTCCTATTGAACCTGCTAAAGGTCCAGCTGCAGCCCATCATGGACCAGATCAAGAAGTACAAGAAGTTCCGGCAGGCGGTCATCCCCGAGAGCCAGATCCAGTATCTCTGGGACGAGGCGGAGCCAAGTTATGTCCGGCCGGACCTTGCAGAAACCCACATGCTACGTCCGTTCGAGAAGGCGAGGGACAGCAACGGGGTCGAAGGTCTGCGAGAGACGGCGACGGGGAAGTTCTATCACAACCTCGACCTCGCTATTATCGAGGAGCGGTTGTCCAACGGCTACTATGCCCGACCGAAGGACTTTTACTACGACGTCTGCTCCTTGGCGAAGGACGCCAAGAACATAGGGGACAAGGAACGCGTATTGAAGGCGAACGAGCTGGTGACCAACGTCGAGGTTGACGTTGCCGAGGCCGAAGCGCGCCTGAGCCAGGTGGACTGGGACGGGCTTTACAACAGACAGGTGCAAAGGGCCAGGCAAGCCGCGGAAAAGATGCGGAAGCGGAAGGCGGCCCAGGCCATTGTCGATCTTGTCCAGTCGGACGCACAGGAGGGGAGCGGCTCCCTCGAGCAGATCGGACCCGTCCGGGTGGGAGAATCGATACCGGGCAGCACGACGAGTGCGCGCTTCCGGTTGATGAGCCCCCATCCACCGAAGTCCAACGGCCACAGTCACCTCAGCAACGGCACGTCGGTGCCGTCGCGGCCGCAGCCGCCGAACGGGGAAGACGCACAAATGTCGGGCGTCGATGACGAGGCTGCGGCCACGCAGCCCTTCTCCCAGATGGCACCGCCGTCTCAGAGGCCCCGGGGAATAGCGGGATCGAGCCCGCCGCTAGACATATCCACCCGAGCCACGGCGGGCACGACCCAAGTGACCCATCTGACTCACGTGTCCCAGGTGTCCCAGGTGTCTGCCGTGACGCCCGTGCCACCGGGCATGTCTCCGTCTGCCATCATGAACGAGGCGTCGACCACCAAGACGTCCGATCTTTCGGTCAATCGGTCTTCGGGCTCCCGCACCAACACGCAAGCTACCAACGGTTACCACAACAACGATGGAGAGCTTCCGGACACGCAACCGTTCGGGGAGACGGGCCCGAGCCAGGCGACATCGAACAACGACTGGCCGCACTCCCAAGCGCAAGGCCTGGAACGCGGGCTCATCCAGCCCCGGATAGGTCTAGGATTGAGCGCTAAAATCGGAGCCAGTATGAGCATGAGCATCAGTCTTAGCGGCGAACCGCAGCAGACCAGCCCGACATCCTCTCAGCAACCGGCGCGGCCCCATAACAGGGCCAGCATGGCTAACATCCTTAATGACGACCAGCCATCGATCCGCAACTCCGGGTCCACGGTCTCGTCGTCGCAGCCGGGCCCTATCGGCACGGGCGATCTGCATACAGACAACATGCTGGACACCCTGACGTATAAGACTTCAGGATTCACGGTGGAGCAGCTAGAACAGATCTACCGCGAGCTGATGGACATCATCTGGCAGACCCGGACTGAATTCAACCGGTCGCACGCGCAGAACCACATCAGCAGTGTGCTCAACAATGCCGTTGCCGACATCGTCGATTCGCAGTACGGGGGGATCAATCCTGCCTTGAGCCAGGAGATAGGCGATGTGTCGGGAGACGATAGTGCGGACCGTGTTTATGTCGACCTTTAGACAGCAGTGTTGAGCGTTGAGCGCGTGGAAGCCGAGGAGAACAAGTGCAAGTGCGCATATGGAGGGTAGCTATGTACCTACTTCCCGCGATCTCGGTGGTAATCTCGGTGGCGAATGATTAGCAGCACCGAGGACAGGAAAGCTCACTTGCATGTAGCGACACAGTACAGAGAACAGACTTTCTCTTCTCTCTTATTATTATTATTTGTTATTTTCGTCGTCGTTGCGTCGCCACTTCTCCCTTTTTCTCGTCTCTGTAAGTTTATAGTGACGGAGGCAATAAGATCGCCGCGATAGACTGTGAGGAGGCTGGGTGATGGAGGGTAAGGAGGGGAGGGATAAATTAGGATAGGTGTTAGGATAGTAGGGACCTGCCTACCTAAAGGCTACCTTTCCCATAACACATCGGTCGATGAATTTTATATTTTTCTCATGTATGCTCTTGAGGAATGTTCGTTGATTCTCTCCTGGTGAATGTAGCAATTGGGGTCACCCTGCCTTAGATTGGATTCTGCTGGCCCAAGTTGCTTTTATGTACCTAGCACGCCTACCCCAGGTACCTAGAGAAAGAAAGTATCGTCAAGTAATCCAAATTTGGGCTAGCTAACTCAACTAAGGTACCTATAACGTACCTAGGTACAGTAGGTACAGCTCAGGGAAACTATGGATCATAACTCCGTACACTCGCCACCGTAAGAGCGATACGGTGACGAGACGCAGATTCCACGAGTTCCTTTCCCTCCTCTCCACCTTGAATGGGGATAAAACTAAGAGTGAGCAAGATAGACAAAACATACGATATAGTACGATCCCAGGACAAAACGAAAAGTATTTGGGCTATGGGGGTAGAGGGAAGGGGGGGGGCGTTTCGTCAATACTGGCTCGATGCTGTTGGGGCATCCTTCTACTCTTTAGATTTTTCCCTAACTTCGCTGACACTCCTTCCTCCCTTCCCCTCAAGACCGGGCTTGTAACGTTTCTAGAATAATGTGTAAAGGAACGGCTCCCGTGTAGAACGGTACTCCAATTTATTACAGTTTATTCTATGTTATTTTGCGCACCCGCACTTGAGAATGACGGAGGGATCACCTGTCTCGAGTACTGGGCAGAATGGCATTTCATCCTGACATGTAGGAATCTTACGGGGCCGCATAAAGAACAGGGAACATTACACAACAGAATATCGTCATCACCGGGGCACTGGGAGCGGGACAAGTTTCCTAAAAGGGAACGCAGCTCTAATTCAAAGTCCATCCATACCATCTACCGGGTAGGGGGGTGTTGGGGATAGTGTACATAAATAACGAAGAACCCGGAACGATCCAACCGCTATCCTATGTTAATTACGGGGAAGAAGAATCCGTCGTCGGGGGCCAACGACGGAAACTAGGTAGGTAAACTGCCTGGAGCCAGGGGGCGGTGATGAGGACAGGGGCAGAGGATGGAGAGAGATTTTATGCTTCGTTGGTAGCAATAGCTACCAAGCTTCGCAGCTTCAGCTCTCCCCCTCTCCCTCCCCCTCCCCCGCCACTGCTCTGCTCCTCCTCTTCCGAGGGGTGGGGGTCTCAGTTGAAGTAATGAAGCTCCTCGGTCGTCCGGCCACGGATGAATTGGGGCTCGCTGCCACGGACGTAGATATCCTCGAAGAGGATCTTGGGGACCGGGTCGGGCACGGGCATGGCCTCGGCGGCCTCCACCTCGGCGCTCACGTGGCTGCGCGCCTCCTTGTCGATGCTCTTGAGCTCGTCTTCGCTGACGACCTCCCAGTCCAGCATCTTCTGCTTGAGGCCGGCGATAGGATCGTTGGTCGACCGCATCCGCTGGATCTCCTCACGGGTGCGGTACGTAGTGCCGGGGTCGGACATGGAGTGGCCGCCGTAACGGTAGGTCACGTACTCCAGCACCAGCGGGCCGTTGCCGTTCTCCGTCCACTGCTTGGCGTACTGGACGGCCTGCTTGACGGCCAGGACGTCCATGCCGTTGACCTTCAGACCGGGGATGTACTGTCCGCGCTTGTAGTAGTCCGTCAGCGCGGAGGACCGAGCCGCAGACGTGCCCATGCCGTACTTGTTGTCTGGAATGAGCCATACCGTGTTAGCATGCACAATTACGGGGGGAAACGGGGAAGGGGAGCAGCTCACTCTCGCAGCCAAAGAGGGCGGGCAGCTTCCAGAGCTTGGCCATGTTGAAGGCCTCGAACACCTGGCCCTGGTTGCTGGCGCCGTCGCCGTAGAGGATGATGGTGGCCGTCTTCTTGTCCTGGTACTTGTGGGCGAAGGCCAGACCGGCGCCGACGGGCACTTGGGCGCCCACGATGCCGTTGCCGCCGTAGAAGCCCTTGGTGAACATGTGCATGGAGCCGCCCTTGCCGTAGGCGATACCCTCGCGGCGGCCCAGCAGCTCGCCGATGATGGACCGGACGGTGCCGCCACGCATCAGGGCGAAGCCGTGGCACCGGTACGCCGTGATCACGTCGTCCTCCTTGTTGATGGCATGCTCGATGCCCACGGCGACGGCCTCCTGCCCTGTGGACAGGTGGCAGAAGCCCCGGATCTTCTTCTCCTTGTATAGCCGGTCGGCGGCCATCTCCATTTGCCTGCGTGTCCGGCCGAGAAAAGGCGTCAGTCTCGCCCGGGCTCTTCGGACATCTCCAATGCGAAGGCCGGGGCCGTCCTACCGGATAACCACCATGTCCTGGTAGATCTGCTTCAGCTCCTTCTTCGTCACCTCGAGGGAGTAGGGCGGCGGGTCCAGCTCGTAGGTCTCGAAGCTCTCATCGCTCAGGTTGACGGTGAAGGGCTCCTCGTCGGACTAAGAGACGCAACGCCCCCCCGCTGTTAGCTATTGACTGTAGGTTCGAGAGAAGCCCGGGAAGCCCGAAAAGATTGCTCGCCACGGAGCCGCACGAGAGATGCCGATGAATTGAGGGTGTCGGGCCCCGAGCATGATGAGAATCATGTCCTCGTGACATCGTGGCCTCCACCGGGGGGGGGGGGGGTTGAGCAGAAATACGGACCTGGGGAACTGCGCTCTTATCGACGTGTGAGGACGCCGCGTCGGTGGTGACTGCCCTGCGAGCAGCGACAATTCGAGGCATCGGCGCGCGACTGCGCAGAGGCAGGGCGCGGCCTGCGCGGAGGGCTCGAGAAAAAATCATGGTGGGCGGCGATAGGGCGGGCAACTCTCCGGACGACGATGAGGTTGTTCGAGCTAAAGGGCACACGGAGTCGAAAGCTGGATGTCCGGAAATCCCAACTTTTTGTTAGCTGGTTGGGGATTGGCCCCCGGCGCAGGTCGGAGCTCGTAGGTGCGCTAGCCTTCTTTGAGACATGGCGCCAATTAGCGGGCCACAGCGGCCACAGGCGGGACGGACAGCGAGCCCAGCCAAATTTTCTAGGTACTAGCTCGGCCAGTGCCGGGCTGTGGATTCGGACTACGTACGGCTGACGGCTGAGCAAGCTGAGTACGTAGTTTCTGGAGGCTGTCTTACCATCTATTCCTTTCATCCCCTAGGCCGCCTTTTGTCCTATCTAGGGTTCGAGTTCATCCAAACATCTACACTGTGTACGGGTGGAATATCTAGACTGATATGTATTATTTGTTCGCAGAGCCGAGACCGTCTCATGCCGCCCCTGATGCGACTAAAATGCTGCCTATCTGCTGGGGCAGCGGAACCAAGACAAAGGGGAAAAAAAAAGAAAAAAAAAGACGACCGGGCCGTAGGGTGATGTCCGTTTCATACTGGGCCGAACAAGATATACCCCAGGAATTGGAGTAAAAAGGGAAAGCCGAAATAATAGCAGCGGCCATCACGGCCATTGTCAACCCCCTTTCCCGTTCTCCCCGTCCAATGCAACCGACGCCAAGCCATGCCATGCACATACCTGCTTGCATAAGTCGTTCCTCCTTGGTATCCTGGAAGGTTCCTCCTAAAACCCCCGTTTCCTCTCTCTGCCTCGCCGAAGTGGTCAAATTCTCGCCCCATCCAACTCCCCTCGGTAACGTAAGAAATATGCCCCCGTCGCGATCCGTATCCTGCAGACCGTCGCCACGAGATATGATAAATCGGTTATCGGTCATGCATGATGGGGGTCTGACGCTTTCCAACTATTAGTCATCGTGGAAGAATGTGGCGTGCCCCTGCTGGAGAGGAGCAGTAGAGGGACCGGCGTCTCTCATATCGACGTCTTCGTTCGAAGGATCTCTCCGAGTCAAGGCCGGGAGCAGCGGCTGAGACCTCCTATAATCCAAGGGCATCGCGCTCATGGGCCTGGTGGTCCCGTCGAGAGCCCGCTGGGGCAGGGACAGAGGGCGGTCATAGAGAACGTCCTCGGGCGGCGAAAACGACCAGACCTAGAGTGCAAAAAAGCAGCGTCAGTCGCTGAAGGCAGTCATAAGACCGAACAGACGAGACGAAAGGTACAGTCGGATAATACGAATATCGCATCCGAGGGAGGGATGGAAAAACGAACCTCCATGACAGTCCGGCCGTTCCTCAGGGCCATGGCGACGCATTTCTCGTCCTCAAATGCGACGCGCCACACCGCTTCGCCCTGCGCAATAAGCTCGCGAACCAGATGGCCGGTTTTCAGATCCCAGACCTTGACGCGGCCGTCACTACCGCCGCTGACAACGCGGGTATCATCGAATTGCAGGCTCGTCACACTATTATCGTGGGCTGCCAGGCGATGGATGGGGCAGAACTTCGAAAGAGACCACACTCTCACGGACCCGTCGGAGCCCCCGGTGACGAGCGTGTCGCCCCTCATCTGCAACTGGCCAACGAGCGAGGTGTGCCCCTGCAGGACGGCCTGACATTCTCTGTGCTAGAGTCAGCCAATAGAACGCAGATAGGGGGAAGGGATCAGCGACGGCCACGTACCCAGTAGCAGCGTTCCAGATCCGGACGCTGGTGTCGAGACTGCCAGTCGCGACGCGCAGGCCGTCGAAGGCGATGGCGTAGATCTGGCTATAGTGCCCTTGCAGGGTATGTAGACACCTCCCTTCGGAGATGCTCCAGACCTTAGCCGTCGTGTCGTAGCTTCCCGAGACAACAATGTCCCCCTTGATCTCCAGGCACCGGACGCTCGCCTGGTGGCCGACTAGGACGTTGCGGCAAAGGCCGGTCGTGATATCCCAGACGCGGAGAGTCGTATCGCGGGAGCCAGAAATGGCGGTATTTGCGTCCGACATCTTCAGGCAGCGCACAGTAGATGTATGTCCACGCAGCGTGTGCACGCAGGCGCTATAGAGGGGGGGGGGAAAAATCAGTTTGGATGTCCCGTCAGGTGGTCTCCCCCTCCCTTTTCCTCCTAGCCAGAGCAGAACTCATCAGGACTTACCCGGTGGTTAGATCCCAGACGCGGACGTCCCGGTCGCAGCCTCCGCTGACTAGAACATCATCCCAGGGTACCATTGCCCAAACGCCCATGACATGACCTTGAAGCGTCTTCTGCGATTCGCCCTGGGTGTCGAACACGTGGATCTTGGCGTTATCAAGAGCCACGATGATGTACTTGGGAGTAAGGTGCAGGCTGGTGACCACGCCTCCGTCTTGTGTGATGTTCCTCGTGATATTTCGTCCGCCCGTCCTCCATGCCGCATCCACCAGATATCGCTGCTTGAAATGCGACTTGTACGATTTCAACTTCGGGCGCATAATAGAACTGGAGCCCATCGCGTCGTCGAAACTGCGCGAGATAGACATGGGCACCCCCTGCGAGAGCGACCCGGGAAAGCCGTAGTCGCTATCCGAGACGCTAAGAGGGAAAGCCCCAGTCCTGGTGGTGGCGGGGAAGGGCGCCATCGAGTAGACCTCGGACATTCTCCGTCCGTAGTCGTGCTTGACGCAGAGATTCTTCCAGGTCATATCGTCGCTCAAGAGATCGCGCCATCTCCTGGACACCTGCGAGGCACGGGCGAGCACTTTCGGATCGTCGATGAAGGAGAGGATCTAAGGGTTGGCGTTAGCATGTCGGACTCCGCACAGCAGACCCGCAAATAGAAATAGGAGGCGTGGACGTACCCTGAGACAGAGCTCATCCGGGAGACTGGTGAACGGGTCCTTCTTCAATAACGGGCTGACGAACTGGTGGACAAAGCTGAGCTGTTGGCTGGTGCAGAGGTTCAACATGTCCGCCAACAAGCGCGTCCTCTGCGGACCAGTGCAGTTCTTAAAATGCTGTCGGATTTTGGCGAGGAAGAAGTCTTCCTCGTCAGTGGCGTCGCTCCAGTCGGGTTGTATGTGAGAAGGGCCAGGAGATGCCGCAGGTGTTGGCGGTGGAGGCGGAGACCCCGTGAGTGTCTGGTCAAATTCCGCCGCTGGAGTGCCCATGCTGGGCGTCGGGGGCCCTCTGGGAGGCCGAGTCTGGGTCATCTTCATGCTGCTGGTGTTGAGATGCAGCTCGTCACAATTTAACGCGTTCCCTCTCCGGTCGGAGAAGCTTGGCGGCCTGCGATATCCGGCCATAATGTGCGACGGCGCGCGCGAGGGGGTGAGATGGCGCCAATACGGGCAGTTTAGCGTTTCCTTCAGACTTGCGTTCGGGAACCGCTCAGGACTCGGCGGGTAGTTGTAGGTTGCGACGGAAGCCCGGTTCTCGAGTTTGCGGTACCGTCCGTGTGTCGTTTGCGTTGTTCCGGCTTCACGCTTGGAGTTGTCGGTCTGTCCGGAACGCCTTGGAAGAACGGTATGTTAGAGATGCATTGCTTCCCAGAAGGGGGACACTCCCGTGAACCGTGAAAGAAAAAAAAAGAGAGAGGACAGAGTTGAGGAAGAGAAGAGAGAAGGCAGAGGCAGAGCATTGAACCTACTCGACGAGCTTCCAAGATCGCCGCCTCTTGCGTCAACTTGTCAGCAGGCTGAGAAGAGATTGGTCAGGCGCGTGAGAATCACTAATCCCTGGGTAGGGCGCATGAGGAGGCGAAAGACGCTCCGTTGTTAGGATGCCCGGCCGGAGGGTTCACGATATCGCCAAGGTCGATATAGAAACCAAGGAGAGGAATCCAGGGTGAGGGGGGAGGAAGTAGGTGGTATAGGTAGGTGATCGGACGGTGGTGGAGAATTGAGGGGGTAGGGGTTCGAGACGCGAACAGCGGCTATAGAGGCATTGGCTGGGTTGGGATGAAAGAGCGTGGTATTAGAGACGGAAATGGACACTGGGCTGCCGCAGCAGTGGCCTTCGCGAGAAGAACAGGAAGACAACCGCCGTTGGCCTCTCGCGAGTACAAAATAGGGTCCTCCTTTGCACACCTAGCAGATGAGCGCCGCAGAGGCTGGAAACAATGGGGCGCCTTGCTTTTAGCGGGAGGCAGGGGAAGGGGAAAGGGCAGGGAAGCGTTGTGATCAAATGAGAAGGGGGAGGCCCGCTTGGTCGAATCATATGACGGAGTCGGCAACTGGAGCGGGTCGCAGCGGACTTGCAAGGCCGCTCCTCTTTTCGGTCCTCGCTCCAGCACGGGTACCTCTAGCAGTACTTGTACAGATCCGTACCTACGGGCTCTTCGCGCGGCGGGTAAGGTACCTGAGGCCGCTGAAGAAAATATGGCGCATCCTGCGCCTGCACTGGTGCCACGATGGCTGCTGCATAAGCACCACTTTGATCTTCTTGCAAGTTCGTGACAATGATCCGTTTTTGCTTCGTGGTGCGAGTCGCTTCCCCTGCTTGCGGCGGTGAAATTAAACTACTGTCTACCTACCTACCTACGCACATAGTACAGATGCGTGCCCTACTCAGTAAACAACAAAAAACCGGGCACCTTGCGTGCTTGTGTTGCCTACTTCGAATACCGAGGGCCAGTGGTCTGCTCTCGACTGGCTACGAGCAGCGCAGGCCCAACCGAGGGCCAGGGGCCGGTAAGGGGCATGGAATGCAGCACCGTTGCAGGTGGCCTGGGCCCTAATTGCGCCAGCGTCCGCCGCCACTAATCACGAGATAGCGGTTGGGGGGATGCGGGCAGAGGCCAAAGCTTGGCCTGAAAAGAGCGCTCAAGCGGCACTCTAGTGGACTGCGGCCGGCAAATAGGCGGCTTCCCCTAGAGACGATCCAGCGTCTGGGCAGTTCCCGTCCTTCAGCAGCGTTCTCGGCTCTCTTTTCTTGTCGTATCAGACGCTTCCCTCATATATCATAAAACGCGACGAGTCCACTCCCGAAATTGAAACAGACTAAAAAAGCTGCCGCAGCTAGGAGAGAAGACGAGATTCTTCTCTCCGTCCTTTTTTTTTGTTTTCTTTTGTTCGACATCGTACGTGGATTGTGAAGCAGCCACCCATATGGATTTGTCTCCATTATTCGAACCAAATAACCGGTCCGGTAGGTACTGTACCAGCGACCAGCAGCAGGCGCCGTTCTAGCGGAGCTGCCTCCTTCGGATCCCAACTGCCTCCGCTGGCACTTATTAGACGCTTATTAGACGCTCACCTTCGTGCCTCGTCTATAGAGCCCGGCCTCACCAAAATGGCACCTAAAAAGCCGCCGGACTGACCGTCTTAGTACATACGTTAGTACCAAGGCGCTTGAACGGCGACACCGTGCCGCCCAGCGTGCCGGGATGCATGCATGCTTGGGTAAGATGGGGGGAGAAACAAACGGGATGGTGTCGAGTAGGTAGGTGCCTTCGTTCTCGCTTCATATTTGTTAGCGCACGACGGAGTTGCGTCGAGTAAAAAAGCGACTTCTCCCGCGCGAAAAAAAATAACAGGATTTCAGGGCCTCGTATTGCGATACTCATTGGGTTTGCTCCTCCTTCCCAGACGCTGGGTGGTCTTGATTAGGTACGTAGGTAGTTAGGTCGTCACGCATCAGAGCGACCCGCCGTGCCACGAACTGTATTTTCCCGAAATGCTGCTCGCTCTATTTATTGCGGCCGTAGATGCCGCATACTGGCCCCCCTCGGAGCCAAGGAGGCCTCGTGGGTGCCCGAAAGGGGCAAGGAAACCCGCTCTGTTTCGGCTGCAGGGGAAGCTGGACGCGGGCGGTTTTGGACAGAGAGGTTCGGGCATTTTGCTCGGTGCGCCACTTGAGCCAGCGGGACAAATGGCCATCGAACGCTGAGCGGCAGCACGGAGGGACGGGGCGTCGATCGCAGCAGGCGCTGTGCACGCACGGCCTGCCCTGGAGCGGTTGTCTCACGGAGGCGGTTCCGCCATGATTGGGACACATCAACCGCGGCTCGCAATAATCGCCGCAGTGGTGCTGAGGTACGGTCCAAGACGTTATCGGCCATTCTGGACGTCTCCTTCAGGCCGTCTCCTTCAGGCCGTCTCCTTCTGGCCGTCTCATTCTAGCCGTATCGTCGGCCATCCATCCCACGCTGAGGAGGCAAGAGCCTTAGCCCTCCCGCCTCCTGCTTGCTTCTCACAAGATCCCTGACCTTCGGTACTTCCGTGCTTACATGTCCCGCTGTGGCGAGCGTGGCTGTTACGCCATGCAAGTTGCCGTGTCCAGTGTCTTTTTTTCTTTTGTTTTGTAATAAGAAGGGCCGCCTCGAAAATCTCAACACACCGGAACGTGCATGAAGTCTCTCGGGGCGGACAGGAAAGGGGGGAGCATGGAAGCTCGCCTGCGGAGTGAGCTCTAGTTGATAGGCCGTCGGACTCAGCACCCACGGGCGGCACGGCCCTGGGCATTGGTCTTGAGCGCCGCCCGAAATCGCTCGGACCGCTCGTTGCGCTACCCCCCCCTGTGCCGGCGTACCAGAGCGCAGATGGAGCGCAGATGGATGCGGCATGCGATGCGGCGATCCAGTCAGGTCCGGTCCCCCGCCCACTGAGACATGGACGAGGAGACGGACACGCGGGGAAAGGGGGCCACCCAGCCTCCCCACAGACAGGGACAGACTGGCCGAGATCTCCTAGCCTCACACCACATCTTCCCCGGTACGTACGAAGGAGGGAGTCCTTGCAGTCCGTACATGCGACCCTGCCACGCCTGCGGACGGCGAGTGGGTGTGCGGGATGGCTGTCCTACAACCGCGCTAAGAAAGACACCATCCGTCCATGGGACGCTTCAGCCTTGGCCGCTCCGTTCGATGGCAGTACTACTCCGTGCTTGGCATGCCTACCTAGGTAGGTAGTAGGAGTGCTACGCGGGGGGGGGGGGCTTGCGGCTGAGATGGACAAGATCGTGAGTATCCATCTATTTGGCATACAGAAACGGGAGCGAACTCGACAGAATGGATGAGCGAGTGGATGAATAAGCGAGTGAGCGAGTGATTCAAAAGGAAGAATGGGTAGACAAGGTATCGAGGCTCAATGGACCTCATCGTGGAAAGCTATCGACTCAAACGGAGAGATCTCGAGCGGAAAGATACACGTAGTTACACCAGGTATGCACATCTCTTTCGAACAGGTCCGGTATGCTTGAGCATGCAGACCATACAACCAAACCACCCATCTTCGCAACTGCACCCCCCGGTTCCACAAGCATGCCGCGCCTCCAATTAGATGAATTCCCGTCAGAAGTCACAATTACCCTATGCAGCTCCGTACATATGTACGGGGTCACACGATGAACGAACAACCCGCGAACATGACCACACTCTGGAGTAGGGCAGTAGGCGGAGTGAATATAGGGAGATCACGTTATCGGGTGATTGCTCGCTCGGTAGGATAAGAGTACGGCATGATGTTGAGGGCATGACTGCAAGTGCTTTGGTGTTGCACATAATCACTCATCTACCCGCTACCCAGTGGCTGCACACAGGTGGGCAAATCCATCCGTACGTACCTACCTAGGAACATACGTAGGTACATGTAGCTAAGCCCGCGTACAGTTGCTGTGTTCACCGTTGCCGCCGTGGATCAGATCGTCGACCCGACTCTCGTCTGACGCGCTTGCTTCTTGCTTCGTGCATTGAGCCTAAAGAAACACTCTCTGCCCCCATTCCCCCAGCTTGTTTCGAGTATTCGGGAGAACGCGAGGCCTCACGCTTGGCGCCCCCACGGTCCTGGCGTCTCCTGCTTTCGAAGACAAAATCTTAGGTCATCTTAGGCCATTATAACCTCCTACCCATACTGCTAAGGCAAGCGGTGAGCGATTCCCTACTGTATAGACGGGCCGCCCAGCAAGGCTTGAAGGTCTCCCCTAATTAGGACCACCACTGCTGCCTCACGTAGAGGATGAAAGCATGGCGTGCGACGGTCAAGTTGGTTTTCACCGTATCTTCAAATGCTCCAGACGCATACCTGTACTCTCGTTTGACCCCTGCCCATCCTCCAAACTCCTAGAGTGAGGCTAAGCTTTTCCTACAATCAGCGGTGTATAGTTGCACACACTCTGCTTCTTTCTGGTCTTGCTCCCTTCCGCCTCTAACCGGAACGCCATATGCCGAACATCTGGCATCCTAGATACAAGTACCCAAACAGAAACAGAACGACCAAACAAAAACGAAGCTATTAAAAGGGGGGCTTAATGGTGATGGCCGAACTGGGTGAGCAAAGGCAGAAGCATGCCTCCGACCGTGGCAAGCGTGTCCCTCATCTGGGGACGGGCCTGCTTCCTCTGCGCTGGACTGCCGCCCTCCGCATATCCATTCGCGCTCGAAGAATGGTGCTCATGGCCTTGGTGGCCGTTGTCTTCCTGCATCGCATGCATCGCCACATACCTTTCAGGAGAGGTCAGCGACGCTACGATAAGGAGAGATAGGGGTGGAACATCGGACTGTCAAACTCACAAGAACGTCCCGGCGGAGAAGAGCAGGAACATGCCTGTGTACCACTGGCCTATATCGCCCTCGAGGTGGCTTCCGCCAAGTAAAGAGAGGAGGACATATGTTATCAAGGCGCCGAGGGGCGCGGCGAGACTGAAGACGACGAGATGTCCACGCGCAGCGCGCTTGGAGAGCCCCTGCTTTAGTAGCACGGACGTCAGGCCAAACGCTGCGGGCGCCTTGTGGAACATTATAGCCGCAAAGATGAGGAGCCCCAGCTTCATGTTGGTCGTGGACGCGGATGCTCCCATGGCTATGCCGTCGGCGGCCGAGTGGATCACAAGCCCTGTTGTCGTCGCGAGACTCCTAGACTGCTTGGGCGTCGGTGCCAACGATCCTAGAAAGCCCTCTGACTCCTCGTCCCCCGACACGCTCGACGAGGCCAGGTTGTCCAGACTGATGTGCCGCGTCGTGGGGGTAGTGTTGAACTTCTCCGCAGCGTGGCGCGGCAGCCGTTCGATTAGGAACATGAGGACGAATCCTGAAATGAGGGAAAACCCGATGTAGAAGGTAGGCATGTGTACGCCACCCTCGTCGTGCTCTTCGTTTCCACCATCCTCAGACGGGGTAGAGGCTGATGGCTCCTGTATTTCCGACTGCGAGCCCTCCCCGCCGGAATGTTCCAGCGCTGACGCCACCATAGCCGTGCGCGCATCGTAGGGGTCGGGCCCCATCGCTTCGGAACTACTCCGCGCCTGCCAGGACTCGGCAGCGTCCGCGTCGCCTGGAGATCTTGCCCATTTGGCAGCCTGCCACGCGACCTCCGCATGGCGTGGGCTGTGGACCTGTCTCGCGCCGTGCGTGTGGGAGCATGCTGTCGTCGTAGCTAGGGCCTCGATTCCCTCGGGGATGATGACGATAAGAGACGTCCCGACCAGAATGCCGACGCCGATGCAGGATATGAGGCGCAACTGCGACTGCGAGAGCGTCATAGAGAGCGGGAGGGCGCCGGCCAGGAAGGAGCTATCGTCTCGTCCAAATTAGCACATGCCCGCTGCAGAAGCTCCGTTTCGAGGGTCGCAAAGGCGTGGGGGAAAGTTTGAGACATACGCCAAGGCCATCACAACCTGGTCCCAAGCTCAATGTTAGCTATCTGGTCAACCTCGGGGAGGGAGGGCCTGGGGCAGCAGCGAAGCTGTGACAAGAACGTACGCTCAAAGCCAGCAGAAGTAAGAGGCCACCCATCTTGAGGCTTTCTGGACCAAGAGAACAACGAGAAAAGGTTCCTTGTCACCGATTCATCTGGAGTTCTACTGTTCAGACATTATCAGGCAGTTTGCGACACTGGTTCGTAGACTGCTCAGATTGCTTCAGGTACGCACGAGTTGAGTGTGCAGATAAATTATTCTCAAAGCCAGGTTGGTGTCCCCGGGGGGGGGGGGGGGGGGGGGGGGGGGGGGGGGGGGGGGGGGGGGGGGGGGGGGGGGGGGGGGGGGGGGGGG
>JAKLNC010000342.1:3143-30150 GCA_022813145.1 Barbatosphaeria neglecta | reverse complement strand
CCCCCCCCCCCCCCCCCCCCCCCCCCCCCCCCCCCCCCCCCCCCCCCCCCCCCCCCCCCCCCCCCCCCCCGGGCCGTATGGATATGCATGCAATTGTTGTAATATACTATAGCCTCACGCCTTTCTCTGACACTTATGCTCTTACTTCCAACCTCTTCCGGCCGTGCAATGCGAAGAATAGGGGGTGTTAAAATAATTAAAAAAAAACCAGATTATAAGTGCTAAGGGGGACCCTGGACCCTTAGGCCAGGTATCGGTAAGCCGGCGGGGTGACGTCTTCTATGCGCTCGAGATATTCTCGCGTGATCAGGTCTTCGATGCGCTTCTTGACCATGGGCACCTCCGGCTGGAAGCGGCCGGCCAGCTGGGTGATGACCTCCGAGATGAGGGCCGTATGCGCGAGCTCTTTGCGCTGCCTAGATGAAGTGATAAGATTAGTAACCTGAAGAAGGCACACAAAGGCGGATGGTAGTTTCGCAGGACATACTTCATGGTTCGGACGATGGCGGCATCCACAATATGGGCGCGGGTCTGGTTGTTCTTGTCCTCCGTCACCTTGCGCTCGTCGTCGCCCTCGACCTTGGAGATGGCGTTGATCACGGGCGCCTTGATGCGGACGGTCTTGCTGACGAACTGGGCGTTGAAGGAGAAGCGGTCGCCCGGCCGCACCGTCTTGGACATGGGGTCCTTGGCGAGGACGCGCGACTTGGGCGGGATGGACAGCGAGGCTAGCGCGCGCATCAGTTCGTTGCGGGGGATGCTGGTCAGGGTCTCGATGTCCTCGAAGCTGAGGGATGTGCCCTCGGACACGTTGTTGAAGAGCATCAGCACGACCATGCTGTAGGTGGGCATGTTGAACTCGTAGCGGCGCTCCTTGCTCAGCGGGCCCTTGTCGTGGCCGGGCACGCGCGGGAACACGCACTTGATGTCGGCGCTGCCCGCCGAGCCGACCCAGTAGAGCACGCGGCCGCTGCGGTCCTTGAGGTAGTACTTGAAGAAGCTGTCCTGCAGCCTCTTGATCTCCGGGGGGTACTCGACGCTGCCGGTGCCCGAGCCCACCTCCAGCTGCGTGGACCGGCCCATGACCTCGGGCGGCCAGTTGTTGCTGGTCAGCACGCTGATGGCCAACTCGACCTTGCCCTCGTCGGCGTCGCCCAGGCCGCGGACGTAGGCGTGGTAGTCGCGCGTGAGCTCGGCGGAGGTGCCCATGTCCTTGAACATGCCCTCGAACTTGAGCGTGAAGGTCTTGCCCAGCTCCTGCTGCATGCGCGAGATCATCAGCTTCTCCGCCTCCGGGTTCTCGCTCTTGTTGTGTAGAAGCCGGCGGGCGAGGTGCTTCTGGTAGTACCGCTCGAACATGTCTTTCTCCGTCAGGTGGCGAATCATCGTCGTAGCCTTATCCAGCGCCCTATCGATCTCCTCGTCGTTCTTTCCGCGGAGGCCGCGCTTGAAGTTGTCGTCGATAAACAGTGACACGTACTCGGCGCTGCGCTTGCACAGGCGGAAGAGATCCGTAAAGCTCCCCGCCATGGCCGACTGGATGATGAGATCCTCCTTGAAGCACTGCTTCCACAGCCGGTCGAACTTGTCCTTGAGCTCGAGGATATCGTTGACCCACTTGATGGCGGCGGCGGTCTGCTGCGCCGACGCCGACAGCGGCTGTGCCTGCGCTTGCGCCTGCGCCTTCGAGCTGCCGGCGCCGCTCTCGCCGGCCTCGCCAGCCTCGGGCGCGACCGAGCCGTCCTGGCCCGCAGCGGCCGCAGCGGCGGAAAAGTCGGTCTCCTTCAGCACCTTCTCGATCTCCAGGCCCAGCTCCACGATGCGTGCCGACAAGATCTGCCTGAGCGCGCGTTTGTTGGGGTCTTCTCGCGAGATAAGCTCGTAGAGGATGCCGAGGTCGTCCAGCCGGTCGTTGTCGATCATGGCCTTGAGGCCGCTTCCTTCCATGGCCAGGAACTCGTCCAGGTGGGCCGTGACCAGCTCCTCCTGAACCACCTTGGCGATCTCGGGCTCCGTCACCAGCGAGATCGTCGTCTTGCAGCGGTCCTCCTCTTCCCGCAGGCGGCGTCGGCAGTGGCGAAGCCAGGCTCGGGTGTCGGCGTCCCGCAGCAAGCGCTCGCACTCCCTCCGGTAGAACGCTCGGCTGTTGAGCAGGAAGAACGGCTGGAAGGAGGTCAGGTACAGCTTCTTGTCCGCCTTCTCCTCATCCGTTTCGTACAGCACCTCCAGCATCGATATGCTGTTGCGCAGCAGGCCGCGGTCGATCACGTCGCCGTCGCGGTCCATGTTTATCTGGTCTATGATGACGGCGTTGAGGATGTCGAAGATGGTGTGGTCCGAGCCGCTGTCGTCGGGGAGCCGGGCACGGAGAATGTCGTCCCTGTACAGGCCTATGGTGGCCGTGTAGATGGACGGCCGAAACTGGTTCTGCGCGTAGCCCCGATCCAGATACATCAGCACGTCGGCAACCATGTTCATGCAGACATTGTGGGTCTCCCACGACTCCTTGACGCCCCGCAGGAACCTCTCGCCCATCAGGCGACGCTCGTTGAGGGTGGTGCCGGGGACGTCGTGCAGCGTGATGGCCACCAGGTTCCGGGTCACCAGTTCCCAGATGCGCGGGATGACCTTGTCGTTGAACCATTCCTCCTCAAACTCCTTGACCTTGGCGTACAGCTCGTCTCCCTTCTTCCGGAGGACAATCTTGTACGAGGCGCGGTATAGGTGTTCGAAGGAGAGCTTTCCGGCGTCTTTCGTATGTATGCTGTGCAGTGCGCTCTTGATCACCGCCCATGATTGCTCGAAATCGGCGGCACCGACGCCGGCGCGGTTGATAGCCTGCAAGCCCGCCAGTTAGCCCGGGGGAAAAGCGACGGAACCAGGGGAAGCCCGAGAAACTCACGGCTCGCGGAGGCCGGATTTTTCCTCCCCTATGCATCATATCGACCCGTAGAGCTTTAGGCCCTGTGAATGCCCCCCCTCTCTGTCTCTCTCTGCCCGCGTCTGATGGGCCGGTGGTGATATGCCAGCTGCGAGGCGATTTCTTGTCCCGCAGCTTGCGTCGAGAGCGTGAAATTGTCAGGAGGCAGGAACAACCACGAAGACGGGGAAGACGGGGGCGGAGACGTCGTGTTGGATAGCGGTGGCGGTGGCAGCCCAGGCGGCACCGGGGGAACAAGGAAGGGGGAGCGACGGTGGCTTGACAGTGGGGGGCGGAATGGGTGTCTGCTGGGAGGCGGCCTTCCTGGGCTGGAAGGACGACCGAGAGGTCAATAGCCTGGATCTGGTGCGGGTAAATCAGGATTTTTCGTCCGGTTTGCGACTCGATAACCGTCGCGGCTTCGAGGGCATCGCACGATTGAGGCTGAGGCTGAGGAGGAAGTGCTGGCAACGACAGTCAGCCTTCGCGAGGATAGAAGGAGATACAGTAGCAGTACCCTGTGCGTTGGGTAGAACACACAAGATTCCCTCTCAAAGATCAGGCCTGCACACCAGGGCAGCTGGTAGAGAGCGAGCTTACGAGTCAGAGGAAGTAGCTCTTAGGAGAGAGGAAGGAATTTCAATTCATAGGGTGGGAAAGACGGAGCATCATGAAGGAGGAATGGAATTGAGGTTAGGAATCCCGGCCCACGATCAACCCCGCCAGCCAGGCGTGCCAGGGGCCGGCGTTGCTGCGAGGAAGCTCCCAAGGGATCCAATAGAGCGGGCCACAACCCCTGGCCACCTCTCGCTGCCCGCTAAAAGGCTGCGGTTTCATTGGCCCTCCGGCAAGGCTAGCCGCTGGGAACAGGCAGCAAAGAACACTGCGGGGGCCTGCTACAGCAGCAAAAGAACGCTGTGGGGGCCTGCCTACGGCAGCGAAGAACGCTGCGGGAGCCTGCCTATGATCGCCGCCGGCACTACCTGTATCTTATCGCGCTATTTTGATCGCCACCGCCACGTGCCGTCCAGGTTTGAGTATCTGTGTTTGCTTTGCTCGTCGCCTTCGCCGGTTTTCCACCCCCTCACCCAGTCTGGTGCACAACCTACAGGATACACCTGCAGACACCTACAGTACCAGCATGGCCTCACTACCGACGCCACGCCTCCTCTCGGCGCTGTCGAGACGGACCCAAACGCCCGTCTCCACCCTCCGCAGCGCAAACCGCCGTCTCCTGTCCTCCTCATTAGCTTCCCCCCGTACGCGCCACATCCACGCAGCCGTAGCTGCTCCGGCATCGAGAAGGCCCACGGCAGCGTCGGCGGTAGTAGCAATAACGAGGCCGTCCATCCGTCTCGCGCACTCCATCCCGCGACCACCACAGCCGCTCCCGTCGCCCGACGCAGACGCCTCCTCCTCCACTCCGTCTCCGACCACCGACCTGCCCGACACCCCTCGCACCGCCGACAAGCGCGGCCCCCCGCCGCAGTACCAGCTCACCTTCACCTGCATCCCTTGCGGGCAGCGCTCCGCGCACACCGTCTCCAAGCAGGGCTACCACCACGGCAGCGTGCTGATCACCTGTCCCGGGTGCCGCAACCGCCACGTCATCAGCGACCACCTTGGCATCTTCGGCGACTACACTTCTTCCTCTGACGGCGCGGGCGGACCACCACCCCCCCGCACGGTCGAGGAGCTCGTGCGCGCGCGCGGCGGCATCGTCAAGCGCGGCACCCTCGGTGAGGACGGCGACGTCGAGTTCTGGGAGGACGGGAGCACCACCAGCCGCGTGGCGCGCGAGCGCGACGAGGGCGTCGTCGCGGCGAAGCAGAACCAGAACCAGGACGGGAGGGATGCGGCTGCGGCTGCGGCTGCGGCGCCGGGGGCGACGTTTCGCGGCGGGGCGGCAAGGGGTGCGGGTGGTTCTTCATGAATTGCCGCGCTGGTGATCCCTACCTATCTAATATTCGACGTGCAGGTAGATGGCGGGTGTGCTGCGTATTCATCGGCCTTGCTCGCGTATATACTGTATCATAAAAAAGGAACCGCCACTGGATGGGCTGGCGGGCGTTTTGCGGTCTTAGGTGTAGACGGAGGTGGAGGCGCGGCACTGGTATACCCCGAGTCGCACGACTGCAACTTCACGGCTCATGTACGATAACGATAATTCATGACCACGCCCATTGAACAACAACAAAAAGTGACGGCCTGCTTCTATGCGGACTTCCTTTTCGACCTAATAGCCATCGCATATACACCCCCCTCAACACCCGGGGCATCTATCCATCGTCTAATATCCTCTCCTCTGGCTCCGATGGTCCAGCCCCCTCTCCTTCCGCTTCTCCCTCTTCTTCTCGAACCGCTTGCGCTTCTCCAGGCCGTGCCGCTCCGGCTGCGTGACCGCCTCCCGCTTGCGCTTGACCGCCCGCTGCAGCCGCCGCTCGCGCGCGTCCTCCCCAACGGCCAGCAGGTGCGCCGAGTACGCCGCCGTTCCGAGCTTCTTCTGCAGCGTGTCCATGATGCCCTGGGCCTTGGCCTTCATCGCGTCGTATCGCGTCCGGAAGAGTTCGTCCGTCGAGAAGGGCGCCCGGATGGTCGTGTCCGTGAGGTTGCGCAGCGGGCGCAGGACTCGCCTCATCGACGCGGCAGGCTGCCGCTGCAGGGTCTCGCGGGGCATCCTGGCGCAGAGCTCTTCCAGCACCGCGAGGGCGGCTAGCTTGGGCACCAGCGACGATGCCCTCGGCCGGGATTCCTTGCGGATGACCTTGGCCAGTCTGCTGAACAGATACCGGAGGCCGAGGCCCCCGCTTCTGGCGCCCTCTTCCTCGTCACCTTCCGCGTCTTCAGACGCGTCTTCTTCGTCGTCGTCTTCCTCCTCTTCCTCCTCGCCATCGCCGTCACCGCCCGCCGGGGCTGCCGCCGCAGGCCCAGAATCGAGATATCCAGCAAGAGAGACTAACATCTTTGCCGCCTCTCCGGCAAGATGTTCATCAACTTCCTCCGTATCGAGGATATGGAAACACCCTCGGAGCAGCCGCGCCGTATCGTCTCTCTCCAGCTTGAGGCCGTAGGGACCCACAACGGCACCCCCCTCGGCGGCTGTCCCGTTGGCCGCGAAGTCCGCAAGATACAGGCCGACGAGCTTCATAGTGCTCAGCGCCACCGATGTACGCGGGTAGGATAGGCATTTCTCGATCTCGCCCCAAAGGCCCTGGGAGCCCTGCGACAAGACCTTGGAAGGAAACCAGTTGAGCATGATCTGTGCGGTCAGGAGAGAGGCGTGGACCAGCTCCCAGCCGTCCTCGTCTTTGTCGCCGCCTAGGATAGCTGATATCTTGCCTAGGACCAGATCGAGGTCCTTCCTATCCTTGATGCCTCCCTTGCCTCCATCGGCGCCTCCCGCTGCCGGCGCCGCCACCGCATCGAAATAGTAGCCGAACGCCTGCATCGCGAGCCGGAGCACAGCCGGCTTTTCGTCCTGCTCGATCCAGGACCGTAGCAGCTTGAGGAAGTTTTGCGTGTTTTCCCGGTTGGCCTTGCGGAAGATCTCCTTGATCAGCTCCCCGGCCGCCAGACGGCACTTCTCACTGTCGTCGTTTACCAAGACCATAACCAGGGGCACAAAGCAGGTCGAGGCTACCTCCTGCACGAAGTCGTCCGCCGACTTCATCAGGAGCAGGTGAATAACTTCCATCACCGACACGCGACCGCCTTCGCGCTCGTACTTGAGGTTGGCCACGATGAAGGCCATCTGCTTCTGCCACCGGTTCCTCTTCTGCGGGTAGTCTCGCAGGAACTGGAAGAAGGCTCCGCGTGCGAGGTCCCGCGTGTCTTTATCATCGTTGGTAATCATCACCGTCCCGACGTAGTCCGCCGTGTCGTAGACCACGGCCGTCTCGATCCTGCGGTCGAGAACGGAGCGCAAGAAGTTGAAGGTCACATGTCTGTACAGCGGCTCCGTGAGGTCATCCTTCAACTTGCCGAGGAGGACGTCGACGGCTGTTTCCTTGACCACAACTTCGCGCCGGTCTCGGAGGATAACCGAAATGAGCTTCAGGGCCGACTGCGCAATGTCGCTCGACGTGGACGTGGACGTGCCGATGGCCTTGGTCGCTTCCCGGGCCGCAACCTTGTATAGCTTTGACAGGTCATCGGTCTTGAAGGGAACCTTCACGAGGATAGTGAGGAGCTTGAAAGCCGCGATCTTCACCTCCTCCTCGGCCCCCACCACCGCGTCGCCGAGGATCGGCAAGAAACCCGCAATATTGGCGGCATTCCGGAGGCTTTCGTGCTTCCTCAAGACAGTTCGGAGCGTATCGATGGCGAATCGGACGAGCTTATACGTAAACCTCCGCGTGACGCTCCTCTCCGCGTCGCTGTTGTCCTTAGCGCCCTTCTGCACGAGGTATCTCCGAAGTCTCGCCTCTATCTTCTGCTGTTTGGCCTGGGGCGCCTGGCTTCGATAGACTTCCTGAATGACCTCGTAGCAGAACACCAACGTGTCTCGGCTTTCCGCCGCCGCATTCTGGATGAGGCCGGACGCGATACGGTTGAGAAGAGCATCGATCTTCCGGGCCATCTTGAGGTCAATCTTCTCCAGGAGGAGCGACTGTAGTGGATGGACGAGTTCCACCAGATGACTGATAGATGCGTTCTTGGCAATGAGCTCCATCGAGTCCTGGCTCTTGCTACTCTTGACCTCCTTCATCTTGCTGACGTACTCTTCGGCATCCTTTTCCTGTCCTGCCACTCCGAAGATGTCGTCCATGATGACCGCCGCAATAGACCCGACGCAGTAATCCAGATCCCCTTGCTTGAACTGTGGAATCACAGCTAGGAGGAGACTGTGCATTGTGTAAGAAAGCACGTGCAGCTGGTAGCCACGGGTGAGTGCGCCACGAAGCTCCTTCAGGACAAATCCGAAGCAGCTCGGCCCGAGAATGCACGAAATCCTGGTCAGCGTGTCCCGAGCCATCTCGCGAGACTCCCAGGCTTTGCTCCGCAAGATATGGCAGATATCTGTAAGGACGCCCGGCAACTTCAGGTCCCTGATTTGTACCGGCAGGAGGTCCAAGAGTTTGACGACGATAATCCCGACAGGCACTCGTGCGCTGACCGTCGCCTCGTCCTTGTCATGCAAGTACTCTAGCAAAGAGGGCAGGAAAACTGTCTGCACCTCCTCACAGAACTTGACCTCTCCGGGAAGTGTTGTTGCTAAGCGCCGTTTCAACGCCACGGGTTCCATCTCCTCGTCTTCGTCCTCGTCTTTTGCATTACCATCGCCATTAGTGCCAGTAGACGATGTCGCCGTCTGCTTCCGGGCCCCCGCGAGAGCATCTACTATTTTGTCGAGGAGTCGGATGACCTGCTTTAGCAGCTCCGGCTTCGACTCCACGAAGGATAGGAAACGCCGCAGCAAGGCGCGGTACTGCTGCCATTCCAGCGAGGAGGCGAGGCTGGCAATAGCGTTCGTAGCCTGGGCTCCCAAGCCGTGGTCATCGCTCCCGTCTTCGCGGCCGAAGATGAAGTGCTCGAGCAGAGGGATGAAGAACTGGCTGATATTCTTGCTGCTGAACTCCGACTGCCCATTGGCACCCTCTAGAACCTGGAGCGCCTGCAGCTGCCGCGAGACAGCGGGGCTGAGGATGTTGGAGAAGAACGAACGGTTGGCGTCTTCCTCATCGTCCTCCTTTTCCACCAATGCGGCAAGGTCGGCAACAGGAGGCCAGGAGCGGAGCGTCGAGGCAAGGAAGCCATAGAGCCGGACCACCTCGCGTCTAACCGTCTCGGATGCGTCTCGGGATCCGGAGTAGATCGCGGGCAAGACAATGTTCTCCAAAGCATCTGCAAAATCCGACTGCATCCCCGTCGCGGCAGCCGCTTCGATAAATCGGCACATTCCATCAGCAGAGTTGGAGGACAAGATTCCGAACTCCTCATCCTGCCGAATGTAGAAGACCATATTGTGCAGCAACGGCATCCACTGCTTCAGCGTAAATGGCGATTCCCGAGGCCTCGAAAGGGAGTTGAACACGGACAGGCGTCGGTCGTAGTCGGGTTGGTCCAGTTTCCCCTTGACATAGGAGTTCAAGTCTGCGCACAGATCGGCCACTTCCTGGACGGCCGGCTCCTGCGCGGCGAATACCAGCAACACTCTGCACAATGATTGTCTGTTCTCCCGGTCTTTGAAGTAGGCAAAGAGCGACGCGAGGGTCGAGTACACCTGCTTCCTCAGCTCCACATCGCTCCGGAGATCGTCGAGAACGATAAACCGCTCGAGGATCAACAGCAGGGAGCCCTTGACTTTCGGGTTCACCTTCCGCGACGGTTGGTTGAGAAGGAACGTGGAGATATCCAATAGACTCCTCACATTCTCAGATTCTCGCACCAGGGGGGAGAGTTCGACCACCGTGTCAACGCAGGCTTCCAACAGGTCGCGTCCGATGTCGGCCTGCTCACGAAGGACAGTATCGATATTCCTGAGGGCCTTGTCTATGTTCCGATCCAGAAGCTCTAATTTAATGAGCCTGTTGAATTCGGATTCAGACGCGGGAGCCTGGGCAAGCTGGACCAGATTCTTAACCATGCTCAATGCAAAGATCTTGACCTCGGCCTTGGCCTTCTCGACCGTGACACAATCCAGAACGCAGGGGAGAACCCGGCTATCAATAGCCAAGAACAGAGCCGCCTTAGGAAGGGAAGACCACGTAGACAGGAGCCTCCATGTCCAGGACACACCCTGCGTCGTCTCCGAGGGTAGTTTTTCCACAACCGGACCAACGACCTCGGCGACAATCACACCCTTGTACGGCGTCCAGTCGAAGCTCGTGGCATTTTTGAAGAGCGCGCAAAGACACTTTAGTGCGGTTGTCCGTACCACCCGGAGAAGAGAAGCGTTGTTGCTGTTGCTGCTTTTCTCCTCTGCATCTTCGGCGTCCTCATCAAAACTTGTCTGGAGGCTCCGGCAGGCTGAGATCAGGCAATACAAGACCGCATTAACTAGCAAATCCATGTATTGGATCACGCTCGTGCCTAGCTCGTAGATGATCGGTTCAAGCATGTTCAATAGACCAACTTGCTTTCGCGCAGGGAGAATCTCTCGCGAGAACAGATCCTCGCGCAATCCCGAGGCCCCTACCACTTTGATGTCTTGTACGGAGCCCAGGGCGATCCGAAGGAAACTGCCGATATCTTCGACGCCCATGTTTCGAATAACTGCGAGCCGGGTCGCCTGGAGGCCATGCCGACCGCTAGCAGCGCCTTTCTTGGATATCGTCCGGCCGTAGAGCAATCTCAGAAGGATGGGCATCAACTCGGAACGATGCTCTGACTGGATTGTGTTCTCGCCTTGGAACAGCAGCGTGAGCTCATTCTTGAATCTCGATTCGTCTAGGAGCTGCTCCAGTGTCTCCTTGTAGGGCTTGACGCCTTCCTGTTTCCAGGCCAGGAGCGCCTTGAGTGCGAGTTTTTGGATTTCGAGATCGCCGTTTGCTATAAGCTTCAAGAGGGCGTCGTAAACCTTCTGGCCCTGGAATAGCACTTTCGGGTTTGTGAACTGAGAAAAGACCCCAATGAGAGCCTTTTTATCGGGCAATGACCAGCCTCCTTCGGTAGGAGACTCTTCTTGCAGTTCTTGTGGCTGTTCCTCCTGCTGTCGTTCCTCGCCATCATCCTCACTACCGCGAGCTTCTTGATCGTCCGTCCACACCAGAAGGTGCGGAACAAGCCTGCGTGATCGTTTCTCGGCGAGTGCTGGTAATGCCGACAGTGCCTTGAGAGCCCTGCTGCGAGCGTTGTCGGGACGAGCAGCCACGGTATCTTGGGCTTCTTGAAAAGCTTGCAGCATGGACCCTGAGGCATCTTCTATCACCTCCTCCGATCTCTGAGACAGCTCGAGTAGCTTAGAAAAGTTGATGCATTCAAAATCAGTCAGGGGGGGGTAGTGGTTCGCCCCATTCGCCGGTACGCCCTGGCCGCCGGACCATCGAGAAGATACCACGTCCAGCCAGTCGAATGCCAAATCGCCAATGGCATCTTCTCCAACTTTAATCTCGGCCACCTGCTTGATCGCCTCGATGGCGTCGTTCCATACTGGGGCTAGAGGCACTGTTAAGAGACCAAAAAGGAACGGTGGTACTGCCGCCTGCAGCCAAGAACCATCGGTGAGATGGCGGTACGATTGCGCGAGTCTCCGGAGATGGACTGCGATGTTCCTCGCATTCTGCAGATCGAAGGGCGTCTGCTCGATGTCGAGCATGTTCGCAAGGATAGAGTGCTGATCAGGAGTGATGCTGAGTGCATCTAGGAGTTGTAGAGAGCGGAGGCGCAAGACGTGAGAGGGCGCACACAGATTCGCTATCAGTGACTTGACAAAAGGGCTCTCCTCTGGCTTGCCGCTCTCGCCGTCATCACTACTCTCCTCCGCATCGCTGGCTGGAACGTTGCGGGCAAGTTCGCGCTCGTACGCGAGCATCGCGTCCAGAAACCCGGTCAGCCGAGAGAAGCGTGGAGTAGCGGCTCTCAGAAGGGGACGCAGGCTTGCATCCAACGATCCGGACGCCTTGGTCATCCGCAAATAAGCGCGAAACCCCTGGCCAACGATGAACGTCGTCTCGTCATTGACGTCGAATGTAGATGGACGCAGGGCGAGCTTGAGCTTTCTGAGCAGCAATTCAGCGATCCTTGCATTGGTCGACGGGTGAACAGATGTTGCCTCAAGCACGTGGAGAAGTGACGAGTACTTAGGCAGGCATTTATCTCGCCAAGTCTCCGGGTCCTTGTCGTACGCGCCCCTTTCCGGAAAAGGGGTGATCTCCAACCGCTCAAACTTGCTCGCGATTTGGTCCTGCCACGACTGCGGTAGAGGGAGGCTCTCCTTGTCGGCGCCAGTGAGGCCCGCTGATGCAGCCATTCTAGGGAGTAGTACACACAGCAGCTCCTCGTTCTTCCCGTCCGACCAGTGAGAGACGATAAACCTGCCAATATATGAGCCAGCTGTCACCGCGACACAGAAGATGGAAGAAGCAGCGTGCATACCTCTGAAAGTGCTTCTGAAAAAGACCACGGAATCGCTCCGAGTTGAGGTCGGAGAAGTAGCCACAAAATGGAATGTACCACTGCATCATGGGTTCCCGGGTCATGACGTTCATCAGTGTCGATATCGAGGGAATTAGAGCGTCCGTAGGCGCCTGGCTCCAAACGATAGCGATATTCACGACCACATGCTTCCACATGAGAGGGGTGGCGTCTCCATCCTTCAGCTTCGAGAGTCCCTGAAGCAATGTAGAGAGTGCCTGGACGAGCGTAGGCCAGTCTGAGACCCTCCCGCCTTTCCTGACGCCAGCGAGAATCCCAAAGAGCCGAAAGAAGAAAGAGAGTCTCCACGGATTCGCGACCGACTTCTCGTCCTGCGCCGCAAGGAGCGCTTCGGCTATAATGACCTCGAGCATCGGCCGAAAGGTATCCGGCGTCGAGTGATGGATGATACTCGTCAGGACGCCGCAACAGACATCGCTCCACGGCGTACTGCTCTGGTCAGGGAGCAACTCGTCCTCTAGTATGCTGCGAACGAGGGTCCTGAAGATATCGGGCCCGGTAGAATGCAGCGTGTTGCCCGGGTTCTTGATCGCCTCGGCGTACATAGTCATGAGACCGTGGCGGTATAGATCGAACTGCTTCGTCTCCGACACGCGCATGAGGTCGTCGCGAGCGTGCGCCGTAGCGAGAGGCAGGGCCGTCTCGCGCATCGCCGGTGCGGCCGCCTTCTTGATCAGGAAGCTCATCGCCTCGGCCGCGAACCGGGCAATGTGGCCAGGCTGCCTGCTTCTCCCCAAGAGGGGCGCTAGCGCATCAAATGTCGGCCGCAGATCTGGTACCACCAGCCGCGACAGGTATTTAAAGAGGAAGGCCAGCGCGGCAAACGTCCACTCGATGACCTCCACCTCCTGGGGTCGGCTGGCTATTGCGATGATGAGCTCCAGGGACCGGGCATAGTGTTTTTCGAAGCGCACGCCCAAGTCATGTGCGAACGCCGTCAGGAGATCCAGCATCGGCTCCAAGGTCTCCTTCTCTTGCAGACTTATGTACGAGGCGAGCAGGTCCATGATTTTGCTCTCGAAGTGGAGGATCTGCGGCAAGCTCTCGCAGAGCGGTAGCACCTCCTTCCTAAACGAGAAGAAGCTTTTGGAGATATTGAGATCCGCCCATTTATCCACGCCATTACGGAGGTAGGATGTCGTCGCGGAGAGGTCCTCGGCGTCGAGATCGTGCCGGCGCACTTTTCGGAGGGGGTCGAGGGAATGGAGTTTCGAGATTTTGCTGCTGAAGGACTCCCATCTATGGTTTTTCTTGTGGGGAGTCAAATTCTTGCCCCTTCGGGCCTTTGCGATTCTACCTGACACCGTAGAAGGCATTTTGGCTTCTTTGTGCAAGCCTCAACTTGCTGAGCAGAAATGAGGTGTTCAAGGTTCTGCGTCCTCTTGATGCTGCTGGGAAAGTTCCCCGATAACCATCAAAATTTTTGGCGGAAAATCATCGGATAAGGCTTCGATAAGAGATAACGGATAACGGATAAGCCAGAGGCTGGTGGGGTATTTAGAGCCATAATCGGAGCTTAGCTCTTCATGCCCCGATAAAGGAATATTGTTCTATATGTCCCAATGATGGAAATCTAAGTAGCCCATCAATTAATTGATATCGAAGGTATCACCGTAATTCATTGAATACGAGTAATAATGAAGCCAGGTGTTGCCATAAAATGGGGACCGGATTTTCCATTGCCTTTCCAGACTGTCCTAGTGGTATCTCTCGATTTAGAAAGCCGCCCGAAGATAGAAAAAAAAATAGAAAAAAAAAAGATTCGTTATGTCGTACCCAAATCGCCGAGCCCTTGAAACACCGTCCGACGCCGTTGAACAAGGTAGGGTGGGTACGTTGACTACCTACGTAGGTACCTGCAATAGATGGCCCAAGCGCAATTTCAGTCCTCCTATCCATGGGTAGATCCGAGGGCGATTGGCTAGGGCAAAGATTTCCGCCTAACCGGCCAGTGTGAAATCCCACTCCTTGAACGCTTTGCGGAACGCCTCCACATCAGCGGTTTCCTCTTCCTGTGTCTGGACGCAGTCCTGCCAGACCATGCGGCTCTCCAGACCCAGGAGCTTTGCTATCACCTTCCGGCCGTACTGCAGGTCGAAGCGGACGTTCTCGTCAAAGCGCATGAGAAGGCTGTGGCTGATGATGGCGCCCACCGGATCTCCGTCTCCGGCATTAGGATTGTGGCTGCCGTCATCCTCGGCCCAGATCCATACGCGGAAGTAGTCGCCCTCGACATCGTCACTGGTGCCGAAATCCTTGAGCTCGAGCTTAGGCAGCTTCAGGTTCTCCGCCTCCACCCGGAAGGCCGCCTCGACGAGACCGCTCTTGACCAGCTTCGCCGGGACCGGTAGGAACTGCCAGTGCGTGTGAATGTTCCTCGACCGGTTGATCTCCCACGTGACAGCCCCCAACTTGTACTTTGTTTGCGAAGAAACCATGGCCTGCAGCGCCTCCCGAAACCGGGACATCTCCTTGTATGTTGACGCAGCGTCGGCCCCCATCGCAGGAGTAGAGATTGTCGGCGCGTGTGTGAACGGGACAATAATCGTGTGGCCTGGGAAGTCGAGGCCCTCCTTCGCAAACTTGGTTGCGGAGGGCAAGGGACCCTTCGCAGTCGCGACATATGCCTCGTTCCCTATGCTGCATACCATGTGCGTGGGCAGCGTAGGATTAGACAGGCAGAAGAAGCACTTGTCAGGCCCGGGGGGCGGGGTCCTCTCGCGCCGATTCCTCTTGCGGTGCCGATGGCTGTCTTCGCGGTCTCGAGAGAAGCGCGAGTACGAGTCCGCCTCGGGTGCAGGCCGCTTTTTCGGAGAGGCGAACGGCAGCGAGGTGCTGCCCATCGGAGCTGAGGTGAGCACATCCTTCGACAGAGAGAAGGCATACATGGCCTTGGCCTTGACCGGATTGCCAAGAGACGCGAGCGAGATAAACCTGGTCAGGTCGACGGTGCCCTCGCCTCCGTCCTTCGTGGGGTGGAAGAAGGGCTCCCGCTCGTAAAAGAAGTCGGCAGGCGAGGCCGTGAGATGGTACCGAGGTCGTAGGGCCACGACCAGATTCGCAACGGTGTCGCTGGCCGGAATGGCAGTGGCTTCGACTGGGACAGAAACTTGAGACCCCTTCCACACCCAGGAGGGCCAGATAGCTGTGAGGAGAATATCGGCCGAGTTGGCGCCGCGCAACGCTCGGGCGTCGTCGAGTGTATGGAATGGGAGGTGCTGCTCCTTCGACTGCCCTTCCACGGTCGCGGGGCCAAGGAGGCCCCCGAGGGTGACAATTCGGATGCCGTCTGACGTCTTCGTAATGCTGCGCTTGCCTAAGAAATGCAAATTTTCGCAGATATCCTCATCCTTCTCGATCTTTTCCACCACGCGCTGAGGCAAAGCCTTGGTACCAACGGTAAAGTACGTAGTGACCGGCACGGCGATCGCGCCGTCGAGAAGCTTGGTCACGCTATCATCGTCCTCATCGAAGAGGTTGCCCGTGGCGATCGCGAAGGAGAAGTCGTTCTTCGCGTGGAGAGCAGCTAGCTTCTTGAATGCGAGCTCTAGCTGGCCGCTTATGTTGCCGAAGATGAATCTGTGTCCTAGTCAGTACAAATTGAGGAAGCCTCTCCGAGGCATAGGCGGGAAAGAAGCAGATGAGAGAATCTGAGGTACGAACATCTTGTTTGACATCTTCAAGCGCTACTACTCATAAAGCAAAGAGATAGTAGTAATAATGCAGCCCAGTTTACCATGAGCTCTTTGAGACAGCCCGACGAAGTCCCGTCAGGCAAGAAGTGAGTTGAAATGCTTTGCAGGTTGCTTGGCGCACCTGGGTTTGTTTTTTTGGAGACATTGCGACGGCGTAAACGAACATCATTTTATCGATAGCTCTCAGTCATTCACTATCTTATCGAGAGCCGAAATTTACCCGAAGATCCAACCAACCACAGTAGTCCATTCAACCACCATTGTCTTGTCTCGCTACTTGATAAGGAATGACTCTTTATCGGGCCCTCGCTCTCAAGTTAGCCATATTTCCCAGAAACGTATACCTCCCAAGGTCATCGATCACGAGTAAGTACTACACAGAGCTGGGTAAATTTTCTGTTGTTTTTATCTTTTTTTCACCGGCCATAGAATAGACCAGCGAGGCAGGCGGACCAGAATTGCCTGCATGAGACAATAATACAGCAGCCTGCGGCGGAAAGTTGGGAATAGGTACAGAGAAGGCTCCAAAGTAGACGCCTTGACAGAACAGAAGAATGACTCCACCATCAGCCTTCTCCAGTGTTCCCGTCCGTCCAGTACCTCTCCATGATTCAGAGGAATCAAGCCCATCCTATTCCCCGTCCTCCGTGCCGCCCAACCTCTAAACTCGTCGTCTTCCGTCCGGATCCGCTTACCCTCTCCTGCCTGTCAAGGGTATTGTACGAAACCAAGCTCAGCTCAAGAGCGTGCTGTACCCAGATTTTCACATCTGGACCAGCACAAAAAAAGGTCTTACACAGTGAAGTCCGTGTGTAATGAAAGTGACTATCAGAAAGAATGAGAAAAAACAAAGTTGTTTCGTTTTCGGTTTGGGGCGGACCGAAGATGTGGTACGTGGCTGGTATCAAGTCGTGGAAGGCGTAATGTCTTCGCGGCTCTCTCGTAAACAAAGGGAATGCTAAAAGGAATGCTTGCCGAAGCATCATTCTTCAAAGCGGCAGACCGAAGCTTCGTCAGACAGCTCGGACTCAAAGGTTCGGGCATAGCCCACCGTCAGGGGGCGGAAAGAGGGAAGAGTAGGCTGAGGTGAGGCAAGGGACCAGGAGTTCCCTGGGTACACTGCTCGCCAGCGAATACCACAGCATCGCCAGGGGATTCCCTGCGTGGTGCTGAGATCCCTCGCAGCGCAAGGAATAGATGCTGAGTCGAGAAAATGCAAACGGAATTGTTGCTCAGTGTGCCGAGCAGAACGTGGCAGTAATGGGACGTGTAAGCGGACAGACGGACGAAAAAGAAAAAGGAAAAGAAAGAGTCGTATATGGCAGGCCACTCAGATGCCGGATCCAAGACAGGCCCAAAGTCGATGTCGTTTTCGATGCAGTGTATGCCAATGCCTCTATACCGCAAAGGATATGGACTGTACGAGACCGGTAATACCGCCGGCGGCAGGGGTAGCCCCCGCAGCCGAGCGTATGTCAATGCCAAAATGCTGACTGGTGGAAGGCCAAAATAAGACGAAGGATGAATGCACACGTAATATGACATGGCAGGGAGATGATCGGGCGTTGTTCGCACTCGTTGCTTCGGAAAGGGCGAAGAGCGCATGGCATGCTGTGAGAGACACACTTAGTGTCTTCAATAAGACGCCATACGCCGCGCATGGCAGCGATCGCTCCCGAGGATGGGCGAGGCTCCGATCATCATGGACGGTGAGTCCTGGGAGTAAGCTCGCGTCGGGGCCGTCGGGGAGTCATTCACACATCGCTCCTGCTGCTGGCCAAAGGCGAACGTCTGGGCCCGATTGAGCCCCTTCCGGTTCTGACGGAGGCGCCCCATTTCCCTCTCGCACGTGTAAGCATGCTCGACGGCATCCATCTCGACGTATGCCTGAGGGTAGCATCGGAGGGGATGTTCCGCAAAGAAGCCGCTGTAGCCACCATCGAGGATGTATAGATCGGGATAGGTGAGCCTCGGGTAGAAGTCCGCGTTCGCGGTCCGGTCCTCGGCACGGATATGGCGCGCCATCAAGGGCGCCCGATGAGCCGAGTACTCGCAATGCAGCACGATGAGAGTCCTGCCCTCCATGGGGGTTCGGAATAGATGCGATGCCAGCAACTCCTTGTCGTTGTAGTTTATCGCCTCATTGATGTGCCCGCCTTCATACTCGTACTCAAAGCGGCAGTCGATGATTAGCTTGTGATCGTAATATCCGTTGTACCTGCCGTCCAGAACCTCGAGAAGGGTAGGGCGGTCGATGCGCGGAATAGAGTCGTTCTGGCCCTCGGGAAAGAAATGGGGCAACAACGGCTCCTGGGGCTCCTCGATGTCCATAACCGCGGACAGGGCAGATGCCGGAGAGGGATCATCTTTCTTCGGCTTCATCATGTCTCCTGGATTCTCGAACATGCTCAGCGACCGCCGGTACTGCCGCCGGGGACGCACGAAAGGGTTCGAGGGTCTCCGGCCGTGGCCCGAGATGGGAGATGCGTTACGAGATGCAGAAGTGTTGGCCAGGGTCGCAAACTGGGGCTTCTGGCGCAGCGCACTAGGGGTATTCACACTGGGGCTGGGACTGGAGCTGTTCGCAGTCTGGGGCCGGCGGTCCTGAGACGGCGAATCGTCGAAACACTCCGTGAGAGACAACGAGGTCGGAGACGGCACACGGCTCTCCCCGAAACGGAAATGCATGAGCTGGCTCTCGGGGTGGAGGCGGCCCGGGAGCCCTCCAACCGTATGACCCTTGGTACGACTCAGAGATGGCCGGCGCAGGACTGGCTTCTTACGCCTACAGGGAGAGCCAAATTGTTAGAGGCATAAGATAAAGCAGCCGGCACGGACGTTCTCGACTCTAGACTCACTCAGGCACAATAAGCTTCGGCGGCTCCAAAGTCGCAACATGCATAGCCGTCGGGGACTCGGACATCATCGAGTCGTCCGGAGACTGTGCGGGCGACGGAGAGTGGACCTCGACAGCAGCAACGAAGGGCGCTTTCCGCGGCAGAGGCGACATGTCCATCATATCCTCTACGGCTAGGGGCGAGGACGACGGCTGCAGAGGAGGGGTAGTGATGAAGTCTACAGACAGGTGTCAGCGTGCTTCGCCGTGACCAAGTAGCGCCACACCGAGAGGCTCGATGGCTTCTTATTCTTACCTCGCATCTCCGATCCCATGTGACCTGTCGTGAAGAGGGCGCGGCGCGGAGTAGGGAACCGTGGACTTTATCCGTCAGCACTGCCTCGGTCCAGAATCGCCTTCCTTGTCCAGTAACTATATATACACACCTAACATCATCGCCAATGTTGAAGTTCTGACAGAGGTCAGCGGCAAGCGATCCTGCCGGCGACGAGCCGTGGACCCGCCTCAGGCTGAAGTATTCGGGCTTGAACTGGTCGCGGAGGTTGAAGTTACGGCGAGGCTGAACCGGAGACAACGCGACGTGGGGGGGGTTCGGCCGGTAGACGTCGCGCTGACCAAAGACAGGGGGAGACGGCCGGTGCATGGCGGCCAGCGGCGAAGACATTTCCATCGTCATGCTTTGACGCCACCCGGCGGGGTAGCTGTCCAAGGTGTGCTCGACGTTATAGATACGGCGGAAGCTGGGCGGGAAACGGCGCGCAGGAGCAACAGTCACCGTTCCGACAAGTTGGGGCCAAGTCGAACCAAGACCTCCAACGACAGGAGGGGTGCTGTTGGCTGGGTCGCGGTATGGTATGCTGCAAACTCTTATTTCATTATGTTGCGTTCGGGCCTGCGATCACAATGCTTCGGTTTGTAGGAGGAGGGAGTAGATGCGCTAAAAAGGCGAGGTTCGGTGCTTGGGCCAGCAGGGGAGGCGTGTCCGGGGCAACGAGGGTATCTCGACGCAGATGGCCCTTTGTGCTGGTGGGGTTGCTTGTTCAAGATTAGAGAGGCTGTGGGCAGGGCACTGGCATGCGCCTCAGAATTTGGGGACATTGATACACATACTCAATTCGAGGCCCAAACCGTCTCCAGAGCTCTCTCCGGCCGTCCTGCTCTTGATTAGGCGCAAATGCGGCGGTAGTAGTGCGTCTGCGGCGTCAAGGTGAGGCACATCAAGGGAGGATGGCCGGAGGGCATTCACGCAGCAGCTGCAGTGATGCGGGCTTCTCCTCCTAGCTTGATGTCGACGTACTCGGGAAGGATGCAGAGTAGATGATTGTCTCTTGACCCGGGAGAGAGAGGTGTAAGTACAGGACGCACCAGAGTAGACGTTGACAAGTGGTTGTGGCAGGAGAAGGAGAAGCAGGAAGGTCCAGTACAGCAGATTTAAAGTCCTGTTCGAACCTGCCCTGGGGCCCTTGGGTTGTCAGGGGAGATGGGAGATAGTCGCTTAGGTGGAGGGCGCTGATTTTTCGCGCCCGCTCCGATGCATGAACCCTGTTTTGGGGGGGGGTGGCCCTGAAAGAGGCCCACTGCTAAGCGCTGAACAGGCCCAGACACCCTGGGAAGGCACGCTGTACCAGCAGAATTTACGTCACTGACCATGAATTACAGTGCACAAATACAGGCATAGATCGCCGCAAGACGGAGCTACAACAGCGTAAGGAGCTGTCCAAGAATGCACCTTATACCAAGTTGCTCCAGGATCCAGGAGCTCCCTCCCAACGGTCATGAATTCGTATGAATGAATTCACACCCATAGCTTCAAGGACATGGGGCTAGCTCCTGTTGGAGAGGCTGGCTTATAATTGGCCTAGTACATAGGCAATTGAGACATGTCGGAAGAGGCTTCAGCTGGAATGGTTCCCCAAGGGATCCCATCCCGTCTCACTCCGGCTTCTACATGTAGCTTGGCTGTCGGATACCTGCTGCTGCACGATGCATTTCTTTATACCTCTCCGTACTCGATACATATCTCTTCCTCGCCCTTTTTAGCTTTTTCTTGGTGTCAGCATCCACACATGCTAGCTCGAAGGCATTATCAGAGCTCCATATGATATCCCCGAGTCTTTTATTCGTCTCCATTTGCACAGCATCTACGCTCCTGAGTGCTGTCTGTACTGTACAAGAACCTGTACAGCTGTGCCCGTTCCTCCAGACTGCCCCATGCAGCTTCAAAATGAGCGGCTCCGTACGCTACGCCGTTGCTCTGTCAGCGGTGGGTTCCCCTCGCTCTGTGTTGGCTCGTTGGCTCCTCAACTTCCTCTTCCGTCCGCAGCCAGGGAGGTGGTGCCGTCCGTATCGCCAGAGCTTGAGCTCATCCAGCCAGGCCGGGCGGGGTCTCCGGGGTCAGGGCGGCTCAGGCAGAGCTTTCGAGCAAGGGTCGATCCGGGCGATGTTTCGGATCCAATCTCTGCGGCGAATGGTAGCCTCAGAAGGTTTTTTAGCACGCCATCCCGTCTGCGAGGTCGCTAAGGCTCGCCGTTTCCAGCAAATTGGCGCAGGCGGTCGTCGCCGTAGCGCAGGCCTTCTTCCCTAAAACTTGCAAGTACTAGCCGCAGGGCAATTTGACAGACGCCCAGACGCTGACCACTGAGCTTGCAAGATGCTGGCCCATTCCTAGCGACAAACCAGATAAACGTCGATGACGTTGGGACGAGTGAGTCTGTACGTCCGTCCTGGGCATCATCTTTGGCTTCGTCCCTCTCGTCAATCGCAGAACTACTCAGTACTGAGTATGGGTTACTGCGGCGGCAGCGCTGAAATAGCAGGGCGGCTCGTTCGATCCATCCCCGGCCGGGACAGCGCAAGGCGGCCTGTCCAAACGAAATTGAGGTCCCGTCTGCACGGCTCCTTGAACTGGGCCCATCCGCCATCCATATCTGTGCAGCCATGGCAATTCCTTCGAGACGCTGGTTGTCCGGGCGCGGACTGTGCGTGCATTATTTACGGGGTCCCTCGCAGCACAGCCAGGCGGGCAGACTCGGCAGACATGGGACGTCGTCGGAGGGATGTCGGCTGAGGCGTGTCGTCTGAGCGCCGATACGCTTCACCAGATCTCTTGTATGATGCGAGACAGGCGATGGAGGCCGGGGTCGGCACACTAGAACCATTCCCAGGCCGATCGTACCGATAGATGATGGCACGCCTTCCAGCCTTTCTTTCCTTCATCCCGGATTCCGGAAGAAAACGAGCTGGATTCTCGGCCTCGATCGAAGCCGGAGCATGTCTTGAACGGCAAAGCATCCTTGAATAGAGTTTCCATCCAGCCAGTTTGCTTCCGGTCAATAAGGCATCACCCCGGCAGCTAAGGGATCCACTTGCTCTTTTGGGCCCAAGGCGTGCCAGCCGCGTCCACCGAGAGATGAGTTGGTCTCGATGGTCTCGCTCTCGGAGGGGCACGCCATGGAGCACGAGCGGGGAAGACCCTTGACATTCACAACATTCCGAGCCGCGCCGGAGATGCTTGCCATTGGCCCATATCCGTCTCCAGGGCCAAAGCGATATGAACGCCGTCCTGGTTCTGCGTTTGGGCAGGACGGCTGGCATGTAACGCCGAGAAGGGCGGCAAGCTTCCCGCCTCTGCCTGGCTCCCTGCTCCCTCCCTAGTGGGCTCGGGGCGACAAGGAACAGCAAGGCAGCAGCGCGTGTAGAAAAGGACGGAGGACAACGCCGAAGCTCTCGTGGCACGAGAAGAAGGTAAGCTTTTTCGGGCCAACGCATGAGCTGTCTCAGAAGAGCTCCGAGTGCCGCTCCCCCATGGGACCGCTCTGTTGTCCCAAGGGACCCCCCCGTCAGAAAGCATCATGTGCCCGTCCAGGAGTAAGAGCTTGTTCGCCGAACTAGGAAGTGTTCCTCCGTCGCAGCACACCACAAATAACAAATCGGTAGCTTATCCCCAGGAAGAAAGGAGGGTATGGAGCACGAAAAATACGGCTGTGAATAATAGCGAAGGCTATCCCCCACGAGGCAGAGATGTGCGGGCCGGGGTATTTTCGGTCAGGCTGTTCGCAACCCTTGCTGGCCGTGCCCGGAATCCCTAGCGCGAAGCCGGTTTTTCGTCTTCATAAACAGGCACGTTGACACCGTCATAATGGCTATTTAGCCCCATGAGCAGAGCGCCGCGCAAGGAATGCTCCGCAGATATTCTCGATCTCCCATCAGCCTTGCGACTCAGAGCAAGCCACCGAGAGTCGACGTCATCGGCAACCATTGTGAAGGCTCTTCTTTTACGATTCGGCGCGTCCCTCAACGCGATCGTCGCGTGCATCGTCATACCGTAGCAAATCTTCTACGCACTAATTATATACGGGAGATACAGTAAACTCCACCATCCCTTACTAGCCCAGGAGTAAAGGATCCACGATATTTTGGCAGCTCGTTCGGTTACGGTCTGCAATTTGCACATCCCTAGATATTCCGTGCATACGGAGTACTTGTGCTGCTAGGTGTCAGTGTGCATACTCCGTGCACACCTGTATCCATGGATGCGCTCAGCACAGGCGCTCCTGCGCAGGAGCCTGACGGTTAAGCGATATCAGTGCAAGAGTCCGATCCAACCTACTAGGTACCTATGTTTTGTTTACTTTGCCCGTCTCCCAGGGCAATCAATCTGCCAGCGGCCGAGAGCCACTCAATGCAAACCGCTCCCCCCCCCCCTGCCGTCCACTTTCGCGACGGAAATGCCATTGGCTTTGTCCGTGAGTCAGCCTTCACCGCCACGATGACCTGCATGAGAATACGGCCCAAGAAGGACTCATGATAGCCCAATGGACGGCAACGGGCGAGCAGCCGGCCAGGGCATCCCTACTCAGGAGGCAGGCAGCCAGGCAGTCTCCCCTAGCACAGCTTCGTGGCCCAGCCACCAGTGCGACCGGAAGGGAGAAGGAACAAAAAGAACAAAATGCCGGCGCCCTTTTTTGTTTTTCAGCTCGACCTGCTCACGCCCAGACGGGCTAATGCTAGACGGGTAGAAACGCCGCGCCGCGCATGCCCGCCGCCAATCGATCATGAACGGACTGGTTGTGAGATGATGGCGCTGATCACCCCGATGCTGGCAATCACGCCACAAGTCCGCTTCCGGATCGGTCGTCTGACGCTCCCAACGCCTCCTTGCATCGAGCCTAGACCGGGGGGCTTGCTGGCCGTGCTCCGTATCACTCAGGGAGACTCAGGAGTGTCCCCGACGCGCCCGAGAGGCTTTGCCCATTGCGGGGAGGGAGGCCGCGGTGACGAGCTGAACGGAAGCTGAATGGGTATGCTAGGTAGTAAAGGGGAGGGAGGGGAGGGGTTGTTGGCCGGGGCGGGGGTTTTTTAGTGGGCGAGTGGGCTGGATAAGCTTTCTTCCTTCTCTCGTTTTTTCTTTTGCTCTCCTCGGTAATTTGTAAACAAATGACGTCCCGTCTCCGGCGCGACGCGACCTCCTTGCCCCGCCGCAAGTAAACAGGAGCCTGGACGCGGAGTAATTCAAGCCCTGCTGCCACCGGGCCCCGGCACGCGTCCTCACATGACGTGCCACGTGGCCGAGTCGGTGTGCTAGTCTGCAGCGTCTGCGCCTGCGCTAAACCGCTAGCGTTGATCACGGGCAACTCCGTCCATCCATTCCTTCGTTCTGAGGGTTGATTCTCGAGGGAGGCTCGATAACCAGGAGCCCCTCGCTCCCTGTTCATCGAGGGCGATATTCATCTGTATTGTGCCGCGTGTAATTTAAGCATAGCTGAGCCGGCCTTCTGCTGCTCAACCAGCCTTCCCGCCCGCGGTACGGACCAGGCCAAGTTCGAGCAATTATGGCAATTCAAAGACGAACCCCCTTTTCCGAGCAGACCAGGTTTATTATGTCGATTCCAGCCTGAATACAGGCACGACGTTCCCAGCGCGGCGCACTGGTTTCACGGGACTGTGCCTACTTTATGTGATACTATATGTTTTTTCTTTACCTGGCTCTACGAAGGCTCGCCCCCTCTACGTGCAGCCCGTCGTCACCTGCGTATGATTCACGCGAATGAGCATCGCCCAGTATCGTCCTGGGTAAACAGTAATGAGTTATGAGGGGGGTTCTCTCTCATATTAGAGCCCCGTGCGAGACTTGCGATATCATCATAACCAAGCCCTCCCTCCTATGAATGGCCCCTTCTGTGCCCATCCCATCCCCTAACGCCTCTTAACGATCAACGACCAAGCAACTTAAAAGACCCCCTCGAAGTATTGCCGCAGGTCGTCGCACTCCTCGCCGTCGGGGATCAGGACGCGGTGCTTCTCGTCGCAGGCCGCGGCGATGTACTCGCGCCACATGGCCTCCTCGACGTCGTATCCGGCCGTCTCGGCGAGGGCGTCGTCGTGCTCCCACAGGCGCGCGTAGTCGCCGTTCTCGTCCCGGCGCAGGACGGTGGTGAGCGCCGTGTCGAGGCGGCGGAGGTCGATCTTGACAAGATTGTGGTGGACGAAGAGGGGGCGGGCGCCGCGGCGGGCCTCGTGCTGGCCCGGGGGCAGGGCCGGTGACAGCGGCGCCGAGGCCGTGACCAGCTCGTAGTCGTCGGCCGGGTGTGCCTGCTTCATGCCGGCGCTCTCGAAGGAGCCGTTGAGCCAGCGGCCGAGGATGGCGACGGGGGTGTGCACGGCGTAGAAGGGCAGGCGCATGGCCATCGCGGCGTGCAGAAAAGTCTCCTTGTCGCCCTGGCCCTGTGCGCCCTGGGAGAGCAGCGGGTAGTAGTAGTCCGGGCCGTAGAAGTTGTAGTACGCCGCCAGGAGGAGGCTGCCGGCCTGAGAGGCCTTGTCGTACAGCAGGACGCCCGACTCGGAGCTCTGCCGCTGCGGCTCCGTCGCCACGGGCGGCTTTTTCTCCGCGATGCCGGCGACGTCGTAGAAGGCCGACGCGACGGTCGGCGTCCAGAAGTCGGGCCAGGTGACGAGGCCGTGCGCGCGGTACGGGGCGCTGTCGAAGAGGTCGTCGGGCGAGCGGACGGGCCAGCAGTCGGCGTCAAGGAAGAGGACCTCCTGGAAGGACGAGAAGATGATGGCGAATATCTTGAACTGAAAGCCCTCCAGCCGCGGCACGTTCGGTGTCGCGCGCCACAGCGGCTCCATGGCCAGGCACGTCGTCCCTAGCGTCGGCAAGACGGTCTCGCAGAGGTGTCGGTCGTAGGCGTCAAGCGTGTCCAGGAAGAGCTGCACGGGCAGCTTCGAGCCGGCGCGGCGGAGCATCAGGATCGAGCCGACGGCCACGCCCAGATAGTCGTCCCCGGCCGTCATGACGATGCCCCTCGTCTGCTTCTCGAAGGGAAGGCGCGGGGCCAGTCCCCGGGCGGCCTTGACGAAATTCGCGTGCGAGCGCCGCAGCAGGGCGCGATCGTTAGTGGATAGCACAGCGAGGTCGCGGGACGGGGCGTCTGGGTTGTCGACGGTGCTCGCGCCGACGGGTACTTCCGTTACAGGGTTCTCTAATACGACGGGCGAGATGAGTGGCCGGGCATGCTCCATGGTGCCGAAGAGATCTCGCCAGAAGGCTACCAGCTGTTCCGGGGGGTAGTCATGGTCCGGACGGCTGTTCCCGATTTGGTTCTGCCGCGTGCGTTGCTGTTCCGGCTGCTGGTTGTTGACGCCCGACCACAGATTCGACAAGCGCGGTCGTGACCGCAAGACCACAGCGGTATATTGCGGGTAACAAGCAAAGAAAGAGAGTAGGACATAAAGAAATAGCCACGCCCAGAGCACCGTCCTGGAGCGCCGCACGGAGATCAACATGGTTACGGTTGTGACGATGATGACGGTGGTGATGGCGGTAAACGGCGACAAGGCGTCCTGGTGGAGAAGGACAGCATGGTGAAGAAAGTGAGAGCAAGAAATGGAAAGGCCCTTTATGAGCGCACTTTTCCTTCCGTTCCCTTCTCTCCTTCCGGAGACTTCTCTCTTGGAGCGGCTGGCTGGCTGGCTGGCTGGCTGGCTGGCTGGCAGGTAAGCGGGTGAGCCCTCTATTTCTATTTCGTGGAGTAAGCACCCTATCCTTATGCGCTCTAGGAGGTAGGTAAGCACATGGGGTCACGGCAGGGAATCTGAACCGACACTGGAGAGAAAGCCTGGGATAGGCCTAGGAAGTACAGGTTGCGCAGAGAGATGCAGATGCAGATGCAGATGCAGGCAGGGGGGGATGCAGGCCTAACTTGCTTCCACAAAGTTGGTTCGGCAGCCCCAAGTACCCCTTGTTTCCAACCGAAAGGATCCATTATCGCGAGATTCGCTCGTAGGAATGGAAACCCCTTGTCCGGGCCGGAAAAAAAAAAGGGGGGGGGGGGGTGGGGGCGCGGCGCGGAAAAAACCGCAAGGCGGCAGGGGGGGAGACTTTCTTGGTTTGTTTTTTTCTTGGGGGGGGGGTGGGGGGGGGGGGGGGGGGGGGGTGGG